>PVJX010004766.1:0-91293 GCA_004027295.1 Dolichotis patagonum
TATAATCTCTGAATTTCAGAAAGAAATAAAATTAGTGTCATATATGGCAAAGTGAACTGGTACTGCTGATGTCAACATGTCTCCATAGTGGAAATCTTGGTAGGGAAATCTTGACAAATCAAACCTGAGATGGAAACTTCTGACAACAAAGCAGACCATGGAGTAGATGTTGTTGATGATTTATGCAGCAACTGTGATGTCACTTGAAATACCAAGAATTGGCCAATGTTTGTGTTTCACTTGATCTTAAACATGTGTGAACAAATAGTTTGATAGTTGTCAAGGAAACTGACAATATGAAATATCACAAAGAAATTTTCTTAGGGGACTGGGATTGGAGCTCAGGAGAGGTCATTTATAGCAGAGGGAAAACAAAATGTTTCTGCCCAGGGAGCTATGCAACAAGATTTGTGGAGCACACTGATGTGCTGGCAGGTATACATGCAGGTGCAGCGTCACAAAGACCTATTGTGACAGCAGGAAAACAAAAAAGATGTCCATTGTGCCCTGCAAGAAAGGACAGGAAAAAAAATACCATCAGGGTAAATGATACTTGTGTGTGGAACATGCAGTTGTCATGTGTGAAGACTGCCTTGGGTGTGATAGTTGAAGCAAAGCTTATTTTTGTTGTAGAGTTTTATTGGTATTTTTATTGTTCATATAGGAATTTATTTCTGATGTTATCTTTTAGGTTTTGTAGGGAAATAAACAGCTGATGTGAAAATGTTGATATTTATTCTAAATATGCAGTACATATTAAGAATTTATTTTATTGGTATTTTATGTTCCTGTTAACTACATACTGTATAATATAATAAGAACCTGCTGACAAAATAGCAAGACCACTGAGATGTCAAGTATGTCCTACAAAAAGGCCAGGAAGGCACATGACCTGTGCTGTCAGTGTGGCACTGTGTGTGTATGGAATGTGCTACTGTCATGTGTGCAGACTGCCTTGGGTGTGATCATTGAAGTAAAGATTATTTTTTTTTGTAGAGTGTTGTTGGTATTTTCATTGTAATTCATGTGAGAGTTTATTTCTGATGTTCTTTTTTAGTTTTTACAGCAGAAAGCAGTTGATATTTAAAATTTGGATGCTTTTTTTTATAGATGCTCCATAAATATTAAAAACTCAAAACTTTATTTTTGTGATTTTTTTCCTGGTAATTCCAGGAATTCCATTATTTAATATAATAAAACTCATAAAATTAAACTTCATAATTCAGCAATAGAAATATTCTAGAGAATAACCATGGGTTTGTCAAACCCACAGTTGTGTCTTGATGACAAAATTTGTCTTATGCTCCAAGGGCTACAATGTGTCATGCAGAAATACATTTATCTAGCAAGTATTTATTCAGGACCTCATGTACTGAATTTATTCTTGTGTGCTTGGGATACCACAATAATCAAGATACGGGAAGATGGTAGAGTGGTGAGCTGCAGAGAAAGTTCTTCTGTGAGATTTGATGTCTTAAAGTTGGAATATAGCAATGTAAGGAAGAGAAGGAGGAGGGAAATGGGTCCCCTGGATCCAGGAAGGATCTGAAGCAATATTTGAAGCTCATGGGGAGATAGATGGAAGAGAGACTTAAGTGAAGAAGAAGGAGGTGGCAGGTGGCCATTTTTCTCTGAGCCTGGACTCACTGCGCAGAGAGGCAGCTTGAACCTGTAGACTCACGGTGACTACTGATGACCTCAAAGGCCTCCACAGAGAAACACACAAGTGGCATGGAGCAGTGGACACAGTGGACTGCAGTGCTGGTGAATTATTTGGGTTCAGACGTCACCCAGGAGAGGGCAGCTGGCTAGTAACCATCTTGGAGAGTGTTACACTCCCTGTGTCAGGGAGAGGCCACTGAGTTTAAGGCAGCGGGCGGGCGATCAGGAAGCTGAGTTGAAGCCAGCAGGGAGCTGTGTTCATGGCAGGCGACACATGGAGTGTCGTAGGCTGATCACATTAGCTGGCAGGCTCAGCCAGAAGCCAGCTGAGCTTCACTGGAACTGAAGGTGCAGGCTTGCTGGCCTTGTCAACTACCTGGCTGCAAAGCTACAGTTGACTTGCTGGGGTTAACCTGCTTGGTTCTGGACTCTGTCTGCTAGCGATGTACACCCACGACAGCAGAGACATACCTAGAGGATGACTTTTTTTTTTTAAACTTACTTTTGTTTTTTTTCTCCTGTGTGCATAAAATTGTCATAATGAGAACTTATTTACTGTGTACAATTTTCTGGTTCAGTTTAGATTTTGTTATATAACCACAAATGCAGCTCATATGGTTAAAGTTCATAGACAAATTAATAATTACCGCAGTGTCATTTTCTAGGCTGTGTTTGATTGTATTGATACTCTTGATTGTACTGCTTTAGCCAACATAATTGACATAATTGTTCTAATCAGTTGTTCTTTTTTTTTTTTTTGTAAATCAAGATTGAGATTAACTAAGAGTCATAAATGATATTGTAAACCAATTCCAGTGAACCAGGGGCTGGGCCAAGTAGGCAGTAACTTCTTATCCCCAGTATATTGAAGAGGCAGGATATGGTGACAGGCTCAAAAGTCAGAAGTCAGCGACACCTGGAAGACATCTCTGAGTACTCACTTCCTAAAGGTTGTAAATACTAGCAGTACAACTACTTTCCACAAGCAATTTGCAACCATCAACCCAGCAGTTAAACTAGAAAAAAAAACACGATACAACCCAAGATGCACAGTTCACCAGAGGCAAATCCAGAGGACAGTGAGGTGGAACAATCTGAAAGCCACCCACAGCCTCTGAAGTGACAGTAATGAAAGTAGCAAAATAGATGAATGAGGCTCTAGAAAAAAATCAAAAGTAATTTCTCAAATAACTAGAGAGATGTAACCATAATGAAAGACACAGTTAGTGACTCTAGAAGAGATACAGATAAACAGAGGAGCTTAGGAAGGTGATGAAAACAATGCCCAACTTAGGAAAGATATGGAATCATAAAACAGATTAAAATAGCTATTTAGGACATTAAAAAGTCTATTGAAAGTATACACAGCAGTATGAGCCAGTATGAGGATAGAATATCAGATATAGAAGACAGAATGGTGGTGAAAATAAAGTGATCATGAGAATAAAGATTTACTAAAAATAGCAAGGGACCATGAAAAATCAATCCAACAGCTGCTAAATGAAGCAAAGCGTAACATAATATTGATAGGAGTCAATGAAAAAAGCAGGAAATAGCATGAACAACATAAACAAAACAAACTCTTTCACAGTAGTAAGGGCAGAAAATTTCCCTGGCAGGGAAAAATAGAGAACCAACAACAGAAAATGACATAAATAGAAGTCAGTACATATGTTATAAACGTCAGTGTTAAGGGTCCCAATTCACCAATCAAAAGAAACAGACTGGCTGAATGGATGAAGAAGCAAGATTCAACAATATGCCACATAGAAGAAACGCAGTTAATGCAGGAAAAAAATTGATAGATTGAAAGTCGAAAGATGGAAAACAGTACTCTCTAGGACAGCAATCCAGGTAAAAGCAGAGGTAGCTGTTCTATTTGTAGAGAAAGTGGATTTCAAGCCAAGACTAATTAAGATAAGGAAGGTCCCTACATACTTGTAAAGGAAAAAATCCAACAGGGATAGACACAATCAAATATACATGCACCAAATAACAGTGCACCCACCTATATAAACCAAATATTAATGGACATGAAAAATCAAATAAGCACTAATACTGTTGTAATGGGGGAACCTGAGTACCCCACTGTTATAAATTACATAAACAAAAAATCAAAGAAATATCAAAACTGAACCAAAATTTTGAACAAATGGACCCAGTAGAAGTCTATAATCCACCCCACAACATCAGAATACACATTCTTTTAAGTGGCAAAAGGGATATTCTCCAAAATACTAGCTCATAGAACATGGTTAAGTGAATGGAAAGGATTTGAAACTATCCTGTGCATATTATCAGACCATAGTACAATGAAATTGGAAATCAGTGGCAAAAGAAACCACAGAAACTTCTTAAAAACATGGAAATTAAATAACATCCTCTTGAACAACCAGTGGGTCACAGATGAAATTAAAGAAGAAATCAGTTTCTATAGTTAAATAATAATGCTGCTGTAAAAGAACAATATAAAGAATCAACAAATTGAAAATTTGTTTTTTTAAAAGGTTAAATAAAATTGACAAACCCTTAGACAACCTTATAGAAAAAAAGGAAAGAAAAAACTCAAATCCATGCAATTAGGAATGAAAGGGGTGAAGTCATAACAGATCCTGCAGAAATACAGAAAATCATCAATACCTACTTCAAGAGCCTGTATTCTAATAGGATGGAAAACACAGAAGAGACGGAAAAATTCCTAGGTACATATGAGTTGACAAAGCTGAATCAAGAAGATACAGATATTCTAAATAAACCTATCAGTCAGTGAAACTGAAGATGTAATTAAAAACTTACCAACAAAGAAAAGCTCAGGCCCCGATGTGTTCACTGTTGAATTCTACAAGAAATTTAGAGAAGATTTAATGCCACTACCTTTCCAATTCTTTAATGAAATTGAAAGGGCAGCAATACTTGAAAATTTATTCCAGGAAGCAAGCATCACCCTAATACCAAAACCAGAGAAGGGCCCAATCATAAGAGACCTACAGGCTAGTCTTCCTAATGAAAAGAGATACAAAAATTCTCACTAATATATTGGGAGACTGTAGCAAATCATCAAGAAGATTATATACCATGAACAAGTGGGATTCATCCCAGGGGTGGCAGTGATGGTTCAGCCAATGCAAAGCAATAAATATAATATATCATATCAACAGCCATGAGTAAGACCACATTATCATCTCAATAGATGTGAAAATGCATTTGACAAAGCTCAGTACTTCTTCATGGTAAAAACCCTGCAGAAAATTGGAATTTATAGTCTTTATTTCAGTCTGATAAAAGCCACATATGAGAAACCAACAGCCAATATCATAGTAAATGAACAAAAAGGAAAAGCTTTTACACTAAAATCAGCAACAAGGTTAGGATGTCCAGTGTCACCACTGTTATTCAATATAGTTCTGGAAACATTAACCAGAGCAATTAGACAAGAGAAAAAAATAAAAAGAAAGATAGGAAAGGAAGAAAAAAATTAAATTATTATTTGTGGAAAAATTAAATTATCATTATTTGTGGATTAAATTATCATGATACTCTACATAGAAGACCCCAAAAACTCCAGCAAAAGACTTTTAGATTTAATGGCCAAATTCAGTAGTGTAGCTGGATACAAAGTGAACGCATAAATCAATAGCCTTCCTGTGCACAGGATGGGTCATGGTCTTGCTTGACCGTGAAACTGCCTGTGGAAGCATAGAAGACTTTCTCTTTGGCAGCCTTTTTTATTTTTTTTAGCATACTGTACCTTAGTTGATTCCTGTTCTGTGGGGTCTAACAATCTCCTTCCTCAGTGTGTTGGTTGACTTACCAAAGCTGTGTAGTTAGGATAGGTTTCTTCCTACCTGGGTCCTTGTTGACCTTGGAGAGCCAGGGCTAAAATATTGCCTATCCTGATAGCCCAGTTACGTTTTTAGCTTTGGTCTCTAAACCTCAATTGTTGAATACCCAGGAGATTAGTTAAATCAGTATTGCAAGGGGAGCAGTGAATTTATTCTAATTACCTTCCCTAGATGTCAGGCTCTGTGAAATAGCACAGCCTTCATGAGGAAGGCCCTGATTGCACAGGAACTATCACAAAGAATCAGTGACTGGGATCTCATCTTATTAAAAACTTTTTGCACAGCAGTAGTGAACACCAACAGAGTGAAGAGACAACTCTTAGGGCAGGGTAGAAATTTTGCTAACTGTTCCTCAGAGAAAGGACTAATATCTAGAATATACAAAGAACTAAAAATATCAGATCCCCACCCCGAATTTAAAGACCCAATACCAAAATGGGCATCTGAAATGAATACAGTCTTCTCATATCAGGAAGTAGAAATGGCAAGTAAATATGTGAAAAAATGTTCAGCGTCACTGGTCATTTGAGAGATGCATATTAAAAACACTGAGATTCTATCTCACTCCAGAAAGAGTAGCTGTTATCAAGAAATCAACCACTATAAACATGTGGTAAAAAGGGAACCCTTCTCCACAGTTGGTGCGAGTGTAGACATTGTGTAACTGCTGTGGGAATTCCTCAAAAAACTAAAACTAGAGGTCTCATTTGGCCCCGCTATTCCCTTCTTGGCATCTTCTGAAAGCATTAAAAGCATTATTACACAGTGATAGATGTGCACCCATGTTTATGGCAGCACAGTTTTCAATAGCTAAATCTTGGAAACAACCCACATGCCCATCAACTGATGAATGAATAAAAAAAATTTTTTTTAAACACAATGGAGTTCTACTCAGCCATAAATAAGGATAAACGAGACATTTTTTGCTAAGCAGTTGGACCTTGAGACCATACTCTTAAATAAAATGGACGTGTGTAAATATTGCATTGTCTCTCTGGTGTGAGAAACTGAAAATGTAAATAAGAACCAAAATATGTAATGGATATTGTAACACAGGAAGAAATTGAAAGGAAAGGGGCACTAGGGAGGGGGAGGTGGAAAGAAAGGAAGGGAAAAAAATGAGAAAAGAATAAAATGGAAACAAAGTTTTGTAAACAAGGAGAAGAAGGCTTGTTAAAAGGAGGGGAGGGATATGGGGAGAAAGGACGGACCAAACTCCCTATGATGAATATGGCCAATATGTATTTTTAAATGGTATCATTAAATTTAATTTTAAAAAAGCGCTTTGAAATACAGTATGACCAGGGAAATGTTATTTCTCACCAATCATGGTTGTCTTATAAGTTGAATCCCAGCCAACTATTGACAGATAACAGTTATAAAGTTTTGTAGAGACAATTTGAGATAAGGACGACATGACCCAGGACCATAACAATCACAGTGACATCACTGTGTTAGAACCGTTAGGTTTTGTTATTATTTCTGAACCAATTTAAATTTTTATCTTAGTATAAACAACTTTTAGTCAGCTATCTTTATATAATTACAAGCTATTAAAGGACATACAGAAACTTTTACATAATTTGTTATATTTTACTTATTACCCAATACAAATATATCTCATTGATAGAATAACAAGAAATGCTTATTTAATCAAAGACAGTAGATATAAATTTAACCAAGAGCATCGTACTCAGAAAACCTTACTGCTTTAGGCACAGAGGACTTAACTTTTTACTTACAACTAAGTTACATTTATCGGAACAATTTATTTCATAACTGTTGGGCGTGGCCCTGTAAGACCCTGGGCAAACTGGAGAAGCCACTCTCATCCGTGGGGAAACTGGACAAATTTTGGGATAGGCAGCTGCTCTTTCAACTGCAGAGAGGGGTTGTGTCCTCAGTTTCCCAATTCCAAGGAGTCCCAACTTAGTTACCTTAATTGTTTTAGATGACTCATCATAATAGTTAACATTTAAAAACTACTTATGTTATCTTTGACCAAGGAAAAACTTTTACGCTATTGCAGACAGACAGTAAGAAGCAATGCATTTATAAAACTGATTTTGGACGTTATCTTGGTTATGTAGATTATCTAGCAGTCTGGATGGAAACATCTTTATTCTGATCAGCTGATTTACATTAGTCTACTGTTAAGCTTTTGAACCACAAGCATTTGAGCTAATATCATGAGTGTCTACTGAGGTATAAGGCAACCTAGTAGAACATATGTTTTAAGATTCACATATAGAAACTTACATAGATAAACTATTTAAAGCTGTCAGTGCACTCAAGCACTTTTTTTTTTTTTTTGAGACAGAGTTTCTCTACAAAGTTCAGGCTGGCCTTGAACTCCTAGCAGTCCTCCTTCCTTGGCCTCCCAAGTGCTGGGAGTACAGATGTGCGCCTCCATACCCAGCTGTCGAGCACAGCTATTAAGCAATTTCAATACTAATCAGCACTTCACTAGAATTTATTTGAACAGTATCCTCTTTTTCCCTTGTACCACAGCTTCTCAAAGATGAACGCAGGAAACGTCTAGAGAACTTGTTCTGACCCAGGGAGTCTCAGGAGGAACCCCCTTTAAGAACCCTCACTTCCTCTTTAGTTTTCTTTAAAAAAGCATCACACACTATTTTTATTATTTTGTGTGGGATCTTTTCTCCTGTTGTATTTCCTTTCCCAAAATTGAAAAAAATTTGAAATGTAAAAAACACAGCGGTAACAAACATCTAAACCTATCTACCAATTGGAATGAATAAATACGTTTTCTCATATTTAGCTCTTTTTAAAAATTAGAAATTTAAATAGCAAGTCAAAATTTCCTCTACTTTCCATTCTGGTACAGTACTCTTTACTTCCCTGAGGCAACTACTTTTTAAAATGCATATATTCCAGATATTTTTGTTACACTACATATATGAGTTTGTAAAAATGTGAAGTCGTGCTTTATGTACTTATTTTATGTAAATAATAGATCTATATATCATTCTGCAACTCAGTTTCTTGAGCAGTATGTTGTTGAGGCCTATATCAATACACGACTAAGATATTTAATTCATTTATTTAAAGTAAATAAGGAGAGTCATTCCTGCCTACTGAAGATTAATTTCAGTTTACCAATTTTCCTCTAGTATACTCAGTGTTAAAGTAAGCATTTTTGTAGATGACTCTTTGTGGACATTTGCAAAGAGTCTATTTAGAAACTTTTAATATGAAATATTTACTGATACTCATTCTCCATAACTAAATGGTAGCTGGATGAATGAATTAGACCAAAAGGAAATTCTGTGACTGCTTTTGATAAGAAACATACAGGAGTCTATGTTCAAAAAACCGAGGTGCTTCTCTAAATTGAATACCATTTTTTTACTGATTTTTCTCAGTTGAAAATTGTCAAGATTCAAAACACTTGATTAGCATCACAAGCATTCATTTAATCAAAGTGACAAAGATCTTACAGGCAGATGCAGAAAGTTACAAGAAAACATCAAATAATCTTGGCTGTCTTAATTGAAAACTTGACTGATCAAAGATCTGGCAAAACCCATATGAATCACAGGAAATTACCTTGACAAGACAGAATCTTTCTGTCGTAGGAAGACCATTTAAATATTTTTAAAAAGTTCATATTTCTCCATCAAGAAGAGATCAATGCTCTAAGAAAATTTTGCTATTGTAACAGAGGAGCTCAGATTCTAGTTTAGCATCATTAGGAACTTAATAAATTCATTGATTTTTTAAATTTATTTTTAATTTTTTTTTTATTTTAAAGAGGATAAAACCAAGGAAAATAAAACAGAATAAAACCAATCAAAACCAGTGTAAGTGATACAGGACTTCAAAACAATATGAAATGAATACTAGCTATCGTAATGCCTCTTGTCTTCAAAATAGCTGCAGATACCTTCAGACATAGTGAAAAATCAAACAGAACAGAATAGAACCAATAAAAACAAAACAGTGAATGCAATAAAGGATTTCGAAACAAGACAATAGTAAATCCAAAATGGCTACCATAATACGTATCTTGCTATCTTTGAAATAGCTGTTCATGCCATTGGATATCACACAATCAAACAAAACAAAACAGAACAAAACCCAACCCAACAAGAGAATGAAAATGATACAGGACTTCAAAACAAGGTAATAGGGAATTAACAGTGGCCACCACCCTCAGAAGGAGATCCCCCCAGAAGCCACACTGGTACCGCTATCCTCTGAATAGATGATCAGACCACTGGCCCTAGACCTGCAAAGTCAGTGAAATGCCAAACACCACATGCATTGACTTGCATTTCACCTCAATAGCTGTCAATGCAGCCTGTGCTTCTCCCGATCAGCCGGACACTACAGGGCTAGGAAGGAATGACTCTTCGTGTTTACCAGCTCAGAAGGGGCTGGGGGCTGGCTGTTCCCTTGCTGGTGGCGGCTGCCCATGCATGGCGCTGGTTCACAGGGAAGGCCTGCTTCTTGTTCTCTCCCCGCTCAGTCGCGAATGGTGCTGACTCATGCGGGCTAAATTCATTGATTGTTTTTAAACCAGCTTGACAACACAAGATTTTTTGCATCTTTCTGTAGCTATTTACTTTGGTTCTTCCTTTTCCTTTTAACAAAAGCCACGTCTTCATACTTAATACCTTTTAAAGACTATCATGCAAGCATTTTGTAGATTGGCACATCTATGAACACACCACTGTATGATCTCTAGAAGCATATGTTTCCTCATTATACAGTTGTATAGTCATAGTACATATTTGGTAACCCCAAATATCTTTAATTCTCTTGTCCAAAAGTAGATAAGCTTATGTTCAGCAGTTAACGTTTATCTTATGTGGACTTACATCAGTTGAATTCATTTTTAACAGTTAGGCTTAAAATTTCTTGAGACATTAGCTAACCATTAACTCATTTTTCTTGCTGAGAAATTGTGTAATTGAGATAGCATGAGTTTATTTATAATTGACTTGTTTTATAACATGACTTTATTTGAGTAGTAGATCTAGATGGAAAGAAATTTGTATGTTTGCATTCCATTTACTGCTGAAAACTGTGCTGGTATTTCCTTTTTTAAGTAAGCCAGTAGTGTTTTTATTTCCCAAAGTAATGTGATTTGAAGAGCATTTGGGTTAGTTTCTATTTTTCTGGGAGTTTAAGAAACAATTTACATAAGTACTTGCTTTTACTTGTGTCTTATTTAACATGCATAAACATACACACATTTTTTTTTTAGCTTCATTTCAAAATTCTAGCAATGTGTCAGATATAATAATATGGAACTTCCTAGTTTATAAAAGAATGTGGATTCACACTGTGCTTGAGGTAGATGGACCGAGTCAGCATTACCTACCTAGATGGCCAGAACTTTCTACCAAGGAGTTTCCATTTGCATGTTGTAAGCGTTATTTTATAGGTACCATTGTTGAGTCATTTTGATGTTAGAAACTTCCAGTTAAAATCATCAAATACATTCTACTATCTTTGGGAAGTTCAGGATCATTTCTTTTCAAGGGCACTGCTAACTAAGGTGAACTATATTATCTAAGTCAACAGTTTCCCAAAGGGGTCATTGTAATTCTAAGGTATCCTTTGTAAGGTTCACACATTTTTCCAAAAAGGCTCAAGGTCCTGGTCCATGTGAATTTTGTACCAGGTAGAACCCGTCTTTGATTAGATTTTCTAAGAGATTTTAACTGTGAGAGGCCCCATTTTCAACAGCTGTTCTGAAACACAGGGGGATCGTTTTTCTCTTCTTCCCATTTTGAACAGAGTAGGGTGACCAGTTGACAATCTTCAGCAAAATTCACTCAACAAATTTTGAGAACTGATTCTCTTCTAATGACTGGCTTTTCTACTTTTAAAGATTTTGTGCCTCTTTTCTTCATCTTTTAGTTATCCCCACTTTTAAAAAGTAAGAATTATGTGTATGATTTTGGAAAATATATAAAAGTATAAAGAAGAAAATGTAAGAGAAATCCCAAATGACACTGTTTGAGTGTGCAGCTCCAATCTGAACCTGACAGTCAGTTGTCCCAGTGAAGGAGCGAAATGTAAGATGGAAGAGACTTTCCAGACAGACCTAGTTTCCTTCCCAGATTTACTGCTTACTAGCAGGGTGACTTTGAGCTAGTGTTATTAATATGAGGTTTTATTTCCTCTAAAGCAAAATAATGATAATAATACCTAGCAGATGAGATGTCTGTGGGAATTTGGAAGGTGTTTGTCAAATGGTATGTGCTCAGCAAATGTTATTCTCTGATGTTTCTCTTTCATAGATACTGCTTCCTGCTTTTTATAGTCTACCATTTTTGATTGAGCCAGTTTCTCAACAAGAAAAATAACTTAAGATGATGATCAGCTATTTAATGCCTCATTTCGGAATCTAATTTTGTTCTCCTGAAATTTTTATTTCCTTTATGAGCCATTCTCTTTTATTCTCTAGTTATAGGACCATATCTGACTTTTCTCAAAATCTCAGGAAAGTCATTTTAAGAACTATATAGATCACATGTTCAGTTTCATCTAGTGTTTCATGATTTTACTAATGCAGATTCCAAAATCTTTGTCCCAAAGTTTCTTTCATTTCTACATTGCTAAATATTACTTCCTTTTTGGTTGAAGTAGCATTTCCTCTCCTGGTTTGTCAATGGGTAAAGTGATGCTTGTTTATTATAGGAAATAAGGGGAATACAGAAAAATACAAAGAACACTTCAAATTACAAATCATTCTACTATACTTAAATTTAGCATATTTAAAATGTATGTTTTAATTGTAGATGTAAATTTATTATTCATTACCTTTGTGTTTTTATTTTTTCAGATCGTTTTTGTTATTGGTATATTGCAATACATAAGGATCATATTCCTTGCGGGAGTATGGGAGTGGGTAAATGCACATAACACATCTTAATTCCTTTTTTCATCCCTTTTATGTCCCATCCCTATCCCCTGCTCCATCCATGTGTTTTGAGAGAAAAAAACCTGACAAATTTGACAGACTTTCTGTGCCTTAAAGATAATACTACCTGGAAAACTCAGGATTTGAGGTCTGTGCATTCACATTTGGTTTCATCTACAGTAAGGTGTAGTGTGATAAATGGAAATGTCGTTACTACAATTCCAGATACGCCTCATTTTTAGTGGTCCTGCTACTGGTTTTGAGATTTGCTCAGTGTAAACCTGCTTTTTCTAGCATCTAAAAATATTGCTATTATTTGAACCATGGTGTTATTATTTTCAATATATTTGTTTGAAATTTTTAATAAAGTTAATTTACATTTTTTGTTTCAAACAGAGTTTTCTTTCTTTGATCCTAATGATGCATCGTGCCAGGAAATTCTCTTTGATCCCAAAACTTCAGTCTCTGAATTATTTGCCATCTTAAGACAGTGGGTTCCTCAGGTCCAACAAAACATTGATGTTATTGGAAATGAGGTAAAAAAAAAAAAGTTCTTACATTTTAAGTTTGGCATTGTTAGGTTTGCTATTGTCGATACTTCCCCTGCATCTGAATGGAAAGGTAGAAATGAAAGTGAAATTATTAAAAACTTTTGTTTTTTTTTTTTTTTTTTTGTATTTCCAGATGGTTTTTCTTTTGTCTTTTTCTTATTTCCTAGTTTTTTGGTGGGAGCAGGGAGGGGTATTTTTAAAATACTGCACCTTTCCTTGTACAAATTAATTTTGCAAACTTTTAAGCTTGAAGGAATTTCCTTCATCTTCTGTCTAACTTCTGGGTAGTTTGATAAAGATCTAGGTTTAAATACAACTTTTTTTTTTTTTTTTTTTTGGTATCAGGGATTGAACTCATGACCTCGTGCTTGGCAGGCAGGTGCTTATGCCACTGAGCTAAATCCCCGGCCTAAATACAACTTTTAAACAATATTTTATTTTGGGGGGAGAATTTCTTGACCAATATGTCATATTGTGAGAAGAGCACTTACACTTTTTTCAAATGTCATTATCCCCACTGGGGAAATTTCTACTCACTTTTCAGAGAACATATTTGGAGCAACAGATTGCCTTGGAGTAATCTGTGAGAATTTCCACCTGTCTGGTGACAAATTCAGTTTCCATAATTGTTGGGTACAGTGGTGAGTGTAATTCAGATGAGGTAGACTAACTTGGATCTTCTCCAGGGGTTTGAAAGTACTTGGGACTTTAGTAGTTGTGTCATAATCATATTTTCCTTGGTTCTCTTAGATTCTTAAAAGAGGCTGCAATGTGAATGACCGAGATGGATTGACAGATATGACTCTTTTACATTACACTTGCAAGTCTGGAGCTCATGGTATTGGTAAGTATGTGGCATTCTCTTGCTTGCTTGGATCACTTGCATTTGTGCTTAAACAATCTCAGGGAATGCCAGAGACTCTGGAGGGCACTTAGCTGACAGTAGAGCTGAAGTATTTAGGTCCTTTGGGACCTAGTTCCCTTTTCTCAGGGAGGTTTTTGTACCCTGTTGGTTCCTCTCACCTTTTCAACAGCCTGTGCAATACTCCACTGGGTGAAGTAACAGATAATATCCTAGAACGGTGATGGCGAACCCTCTGGCATGCATACTGCAGCCAGTTGTTTGTTATCATAGAAAGCACTAAAAGATTCTGCCATCACTGCACTAGAATCTTCCTGAGGGTTTACGGCAAGGTCAGTCTGAGGTCTGTTTTCCAAGCCTAGTAATCCCCACAGACTCCAGGCTTTATGCTGTGGTGAGTGTTGTATATTTTAAAACTGAAATTATCCTGTGCTTTACCATTTTCTAAACCTGCCTCACTTACACATGTTATAGGATCATCTCTTCCTGTTTCAATAATCTGATACAGAGATTCGTGGACTCTTATTGCTGGTGAGGAGCTTCTTTCTCCCCACTGCAATCCATCATGGATGGAGGCTTTTGTAAAATAAAATGAATTTATAATATAAAAATGAAATTAAGAAAAATATTAGCCAAATATTTTTTAAAAGATGTAAAGCTACATTTTATTTGATTGGAAGAAATATTAAATAAGGGGAAAAAAGGTTGCAAAAAGTGCAGACAGATTGGAGCTGGACACTGACAGTGTCCACAGAACTTGGGATAGCACTGATCTAGCACTTTGTTTATAATGGCTTGTGGTACAGTATTCCAGACTGTGGGTATTTCAGTGTAACCAGTTTTTATTGTACTTCGAGGCTTCAGAGTTTTATTCCTAATAAACAGTACAGTTAAGAACATCTTCACAGAGCAGTGTTTATTTATCCCCTGAGTATTATTATTTCCTTAGAATAAATTCCTGGAAGTGACATTTTTGAGGAATAAATGTATATTCCATGTGCTATTTGCTTTAACTTTTTAAATGAAATAATAGATAATCATTCATTGGTACTTGAAATTTATACTAAAGATAAGTAATTTAGAAAATTTTCTTCAGGTGATGTTGAGACAGCTGTGAAATTTGCAGCTCAGCTTATTGATCTAGGAGCAGATGTTAGTTTGCGGAGTCGCTGGACAAATATGAATGCTTTACATTATGCTGCCTATTTTGATGTTCCGGAAGTTATAAGAGTGATTCTGAAGACATCAAAACCAAAAGGCAAGTACTGTCAGACCACCATAGATATAATCATTAGTAGAGGCATAAAAATTATAATTCAAGGAGATTTTTCTTTATTAATACATCGTGTTTTACAAACATTCCTGCCCTTTTTATTTCTGAGAGGGTTTAGAATTTCATTATTGAAGATTAGTTGCTATTCTTTTATGAAAAGCTTACTACAAATTGATATAAAAAAGTGTTCTCAGGTTTTCCTATCTCAGCGAATTCTCCAGTATAACATAGATTTTATGTGTAGTTGATTCTATCTGCTTTAAAATTCTTTTGACTTGCTTGGGTAACCAGGAATGGAACAATAAAGATTTCAGAAATAGGCATCAAAATAATAAAGGATATTTCTTTTAGATGGCATTCATTTTTGAGTTCCTGTGGTTCAACTTAAAAGATAAAATTTCTGGAGGTCTCCTTTCTCTTTGTCTTGATGGTGATATTCACATTGAAAACCAGAATGTCTAAATCCCTGACCTGGTATTTTAACCTTCTGTCTTCTATTGGGTCTCACTTTTCTTCTGAGAAAACAAAAAACAAAAAACAAATGAGAGCAAGCGAAGAGAGCATCCCTGTAAGTTAAAAAAACCAAAAAACTGTACAGTAAAAGACATGTTTTAGAGATTCAGTAAACTTCCTAGAATGCTGTTTTCTAAGCTCTGGTTTATATAATTATCCATTTCCTCTGTAAAATGCTACCTTTTAATTTCTGAGTGGTGTTGAGAAGAAAGCTCTGTTGATGGTAGAATTTCTTTATTAATTCAAGAGAGTTTGTCCTGAGCCTGTCTGGTTGCTTACAATGGTAGGTAGAGCACAGAGTTGGTTATAGATTAAAGTCAAATTTCCAGGAGAAGAGATATATTAGATTCCTGTTACAGAAAATTTCAAAATGGAATTCCCAAGTCTGGGGGATTACTTGTTTAAAGTTTAGAATGTCCTTAGACTTGTAAGATTCATTGCTTCTTAGCGTGAAGTTCAAATTCATTTGTTGAGTAAAGTATTATGAATTGGTATATATGTAAACATTTAGCCTGTAATTGTTTAGGGAATTTGACATTGCTTTTCCTGGTAGGGGATTTAGCAGTGTTTTTCTGGAAAGGGCCAAATAGTAAATAAATATTGTATACTTTTCAGGCTACATTGGCCTCTGTCCTGACTACTCTGTTCCACAGTTGTAGCATGCAAGTAGCTGTAGAGAGTATGTCAGTGAGTGTGCTTGTGTTCCTCGACAACCTTATGTAAACAGATGGTAGGTGGGTTTGGCCCAGAGATCATAGTTTGCTGATCCCTGAACTAAACCCTACTACCTCAGTGTGGGTGTCGTGGCGAAAATGCAAGAGTTTCCCTGAGGATATAGGAAGTCTTCCACATAGATGTCACCATTCATTGCTTTTAATATGGTTTAATTCATGATAGCCAGAACACTTACAATAGTATGACTCCATTCTTTAATGAGTTTTATTGTACTAGGAAAATAAGCAACAGATTATTTTAGCCAGATTGTAATACAAAAATTTTGTTTCATTGTGAACTAGTTTCTGGTGGGCTGGCTTAAGTCTTATAAAAGCATTTCGTCCCTACAAACAAATCTCCTGTGTCCTTTTAAATTATGGTTAAATTTAAAATCTTAGTTAATATACTTCTCATGTTTAATTGCAGATGTGGATGCCACTTGCAGTGACTTTAATTTTGGAACAGCTCTGCATATTGCAGCATATAACTTGTGTGCAGGTGCCGTAAAATGCTTACTGGAGCACGGAGCAAACCCTGCATTTCGGGTAAGAGGCTGAAGTAAAGGAATTTAAAAAAGCTTGGCATTATCTCCAAGTCGAGTTGAATCTGGCTGTTTTATTAATAGAATAACTCTTGTGTGAGCAAGTATCTTTATGTATGTGAAGAGTATGTTGACATTCTTTCCTTTAAATGTAAGGTCTCACAGTAACTTTCAGTCCTCTTACCTTAAGTTCTACAAAGCTGTCGTTCTGGAAAGTGAAATCCTCTTTAAAGTGTCATGATCTTTAAGTATTTTTCACTTGGGCTTTTGATATATTTATGAAAAGTTAGCTGCTAAATAAGAAATACATATTAAAGTTATGATTTTCTATTATATCATACTTTAAATTCTTTTGAAAAGAAAATGTATCACTAAAGAATCACAACTGTATGCAAAGTTAAAATACACTTTTAGAAATGGATCATCCTGCTGAGTCAGGAGAATCACTGTGAGTTCAAGACCACCTGGGTTACATAGTAAGACCATATCTCCAAAAACAAAAAAAAAAAAAAAAAAGGAAAAAATAAAACAGGAGTAAGCCTTTCAGAACACAGTCAAAATGTGAGTAGTCACTATTGTTAGAAGAAAGTAGAACTCCAACCAGTCAGGGTAGCACACACCTATAATCCTAGTGCTAGGGGAGGATAAGACAGAAGGAGCTCAAGTTCGAGCCCAGCCCTAGCAACTTAGCAAGTTAGCGGGAGCCCGTCTTAAAAAAAAGAATATATGTATGCATGCATGTGCTAGGAATATAGCTTAGTGTGAAGGCCCTGGGTTCAATCCTTAGTACCACTAAAAAGGAAGAAAGAAAGGAAGGAAAAGAAAAGAAAAGGAAGAAGGAAAGGAAGGAAAAGGAAAGAAAGGAATTCCATAACTAGTTGTGAATGAGACTTCTACTAGAAAAACATTATCATTGTTATTTTGTTATTATTGTTATTCATTTTAATAGAAGCTAAAGTTTATACAAATTAACAAAAGTGTGTGATTGGCTCTTAAAGTTGAGGACATAACAAAAGTCTAAAGTATCTATAAGATATAGTTTCCCCACATACATCCGTCCCTCTTTTTTAGAGAGTGTACTTATATATAATGAATATATTTTATGTTTTGTATTTTTCTTTGAAATATGATATTAAAGTAGCCTGACACTGTTCCCTCTATATATTTTACTTAGGATCAAACCAAGTTAAATTTAAAAAAAAGTATATAGAACATTTGCAAATTAAGTGTGTTCTAAAATCCTTCTTTTATTTGAATGGATCTTTGAAAATTTACCAGTGGGGCAGCAAAAGAGAAGCCATGGAGATAAAAAGAAAAAAACTTTCTCAGTTAACAATTGACTTGTTATATTAAAAAATAATTAAAACCTGGATTCCTTCTTACGAAGTGTAACGTTTTTGATTAGAGAACATAAAAAGAAAGAGAAGTTGTAGGTAATGGCATTGAGAGTGGAAAGCCTAAGAGTGTGGAGAGTTTAGCTCAGGGTGTAGCTGGAATGGGTTGAAATGTCATCGTTGCTGGGAATCATGCACATGACTCCAGGGAGTCATTAATCTCTCTAAGCCTGGCTTTCCTACTAGGCATATTGGAAGTTTCCGTGATCTTTGTGTTTGTCTCTGCTACTGTAATGTGAACTCCTAGGGAGCAGGTATTATTTGGTTCACGCGTTGTTTCTTGCTGTGGGAACCAAGTGAGGTAATTTCAGTGATGGGCCTTTAATTATATAAATACCGTGTTAGTGAAATTAGCTGTAGTTTGTTACTTTATCAGATCACAGGATAAATCTCGGTATGGTCTCTCTCTATAGTGAGGACAGGACTGTTTTCTTGATGGCAGCCCCAATTTCGGAAGAAAGTATGGCTTCTGTTTCTCAGTCTGAATTGCTGCATGAGGAGGCTGGGGTGGCAACTGTGGCAGCGTGGCTTATGCTCCTACGGTGCCCCTTACCGATGGGGTGCATTCTGGGAAGTGCATTGTTTGACTGTTGGGGTGCATTCTGGGAAGTGCATTGTTCGACTGTTGGGTCCTTGTGCAGGTATCATACTGTGTACCTGCATGAACAAAAACAGCTGTGATGTCACTAGGTGATGCAGTCTTCCGGTCGAAGGTTGTGCGTAAGGTCCCTTATTGCCAGAAATGTTATTAAGCGGTGCGGGGCTGCAGTTCTGCCTGGCAGTGGGGCCGGTCAGTCCTGGCTCACATTTCCATGCTTGCCTTCTCTGTGTCTGTGCAGCACTGCATCCTGGTCACCCACGGGCGCTGTCCTGTGCCTGCCAGGGAATAGACTGTGTCTCCCTTGTGGGAACCTTCACGGCCTCTGCCTCAGCCCCTTGGGAGCTGTGCGTACAGCATTTTCACAGGCGGCCTTCACTGCCCTGAGCACTCCCTCTGGCCATGTTCTTTATCCTCCTCTGTTTCATTTCCTCGATGCCACCTCCTGCAGTTTAATAAACCGTAGTGTTGTTTACTTGTCTACAGTTTGTCTCTCCCACCGGAATGCATGCTATTCCAGGGCAGAGCCTTTTGTTTTGCTCACTGTGTATCTTTAGCGCCCAGAATAGTGTCTGTCATATGCTAATTGTAGAGAATGTGTTCTTCCATAAAGAACCGATGAATATACTTACATTTTTTTTTCCAAAAATAAATTTACCTGACCGTTCAGCATACCAAGTAAATAAAGAGCTGAGAAATATCTTTTACCTCTGTTTGTAGAACGACAAAGGACAGGTCCCTGTGGACGTGGTTCCCGACCCGGTGGACATGCCGCTAGAAATGGCCGACGCTGCAGCCACTGCCAAGGAAATCAAGCAGATGCTGCTGGATGCGGTGCCGCTCTCCTGTCTCTCCAAGGCCGTGCTTCCAAACTGCGAACATGTGACTGGCAAGGCAATGCTTTCCTCTCTTGGCCTGAAGTTGGGGGATCGTGTTGTGATTGCTGGACAGAAGGTACCGTGATAACCACCATCCCTGCAGCCTTGTCTCTGGTGGCGGTCTGTGTCCCAGGGTGCATGTGCCCGGTCAGAGTTTGGAGGCTTTGAAGAAAGGTTCACTGTGCAGGCTAAAATATGCTCAAATGAAAATATGAAGGGTAGCCGTAAGTTTACTGTAAAGTACACTTTTGAGTTGTAAACTGTTTGGATGTGATAGCAAAAACATCTGTATTTGTAAGGAAAAAAATGGATCAGAGGAGAACTGGTGAGTGAACTTAGTGAGAGGCTTGAGCTTAGAAGTGATGTAGCCAGGATTGTCCATGCAGCCTCCCCGTCCCCTACCAGTCACTTCTCCCACTGCCAGCCTCATAGCAAAAGAGATCCTTGTTCTTAGGTATTTGACTTTGAGATCCCAAGAACTGGGAGATTTTGATGTTGTATAACCTGACTGTAAAGAGACCATGGGAAAGAGAACTCCTTGTACTCTGCACAACACCAAAAATGTTTTGGACATCTTTTCTCTAGGGCTTCACTGAGGCCAGTTGCCTTCCTTCCCTCCTGCCTGCCTTCCCTCCCTTCCTCCCACCTTCCCTTCCTCCCTCTTTTCCCTCCTTTCTCTCTTTCCCACTCTTCCCTCCCTCCCTTCTCCTTCCTTCCTTCCTTCCTTCCTTCCTTTACTTCCCTCCTTTACTTTCTTAACATCCTATTGTGGGAGAGTTTATTTATTTTTGTGGTTCAGGAATCAAGTCCATGGCCTCTCACACATGTCAGAGAAGAGTTCTGCCACTGACCCAGGCTCAGCCTCCCTGGAGGTTTTTTCCCTTAAGTTGAGGGGTTAACGGGCCCTCAGTATGGAGACTGGAACAGGAGACTCCTGCTTGGACCTTCCACTTTCTTCTCAGTATTTGAGAGGATTTGTGGGGAAGATGATAAGATTTCTCAGAAACCACTGAAATTTAGAGCTTTAATTTATTGAAAAAAAATACAAACTATTGAAAAAGACACAAAGCATTAGATGAAAAATGCCCTTCACCAGCTCCCAAAATAATGTGCTCACAGGACAGTTGTTTTTCACCTGTCTGTGGGATTAAAATACCAAGAAAGTGGCTACCTAGCTTCTCTTGTAAATGTAAGGTGTACATTCAGTTTTTTATCATTCCTGTAACTGCCTGTGTCTTCTGAATGGACCTCAAAAGTTATTTTTCATTTTGGATATTTTAACTATACAAAAGTAAAAACTTCCGTAATCAACGTGTTTATGTGTATTGATCATCTGGGTTTCCTTGTTTCAATTTACGGCCAGTCTTTCCTTTGTATGACCTCTCAGTCCAGTGGTGGCCTGTGTGTCACAGTGGGCATGCAGAGCCCTCTCTGTTGGCACCTGAGCCAGCTCGTCCCAGCACTGCTGCAGCAGCTGAGCGTTGAATAACAGTGCACGCAGGGCAGTGTTGGCAGTCTGTGTGAAGTAAGTGGGTTTTGGGTTACAGTTTGGGCACTCGGTCTCCAAAGGGTTGGCCGTTGTTGCTCAGTCTGTTGTTACTTGTCTTTTCATCTTCTTGGGTGCCATCCAAAGAACCATTTAATTTTTTTTTTTTGTTGCTGTAATTTTTAGGCCTTCCTTAGTTTCCTAGGCTGGGCTTAGAATCCTCCTGCTCAGCTTTTGGAAATGGGATTACACGCACGCACCACTGTCCCTGGCTAGATATTTTAAACTTTGATGAACTCCAACTTAACAACTTTTTTCTTTTATGGATTGTGTGCTTAATATCATATCTAAGAAATATTCTTCTGTTTTCTTCTGGGTGCTTTATAGTTCAGGACTTACATTTAGTTTTGTATTTACTTTTGAGTCTCTCTCTTTGTCAAACATGTGCTTACCTATTGTTCCAACACCCTTTGTGGAAAACTCTTCTTTTTTCATTGAATTTCCTTTGTACCTTTTTCAAAAATCACTTGACCGTGTATGTGTATTAGAGTCCATTCTGCCTTGTTGATCTAGTGATTATCCTTTCTACAATACGGTTGTGATTGCTCTTATCTTACAATTAGTCTTACAATCAAATAATGTTTGACAGTTTCCAAAACTGTTTGACAGTTCTAGTTTTTTTGTGCCTTTTCATGTATATTTGAGAATTTATAGATTATTTTGTTTTGTTTTTGAGTTAGGGTTTCACTGTGTAGTTCAAGCTGGCCTTCAACTCACTATGTAGCCCAGAACGGCCTTGAACTTGCAGCAATTCTCCTGCCTCAGCCTTCCGGGTGCTAGGATTACAGGTGTGTGCCACCACGCCCAGCCAGGGTTTTTTTTGAAACATGGTCTCTCTGTAATGTGTGCTAACCTTGAACGTACAGTGATCCTCTTGTTTTTGCCTCCTAAATGCTGGGATTGTAGGTATGTGAGACATATATTACCACACCCAGCAGTTTGTAGATTTTTAAAAATCTTGCTGGGGTTTTTGGATTGAGTGCCATTAAATCTATTGGTCAGGTTGAATAGAATTGATATCTTAAAAATATTCTCTGAATTCACAACACAATATGTATCTCTATTCATGTGATTTTTTTCCTTTGGTTTATTTTATCATAGTTTTGTAGTGTTAAGCATATAGATATTACACATACTTTGTTAGATTTATATCTTTTTCATGATTTTTGGGACTATTGTAAATGGTAATGTTGCTGAAATTTCATTTTTCCATTGTTCATTGCTGGCATATGGAAATAGTTGATTTTTGTGTATTGACTGTGTATCCTTTAACCTTTCTAAATTTATTAGTTCACTTGGCCTTTATAGTTTGGGGTGTCTTATGAAGGTAATCATGTCTGTGAATAGATTTTACTTTATTTCATGTCTTCTTTCTTTCGGATGGGGTCTTGATGCCTGCGCTGTCTTCAAACTTACAATCCTTTTGCTTCAGCCTCCCCAGTAATTAGAATTATCATTATCCACCACCACACCTGGTTTATTTTCTTTCTTTTCAATCTCTATGCACTTTATTTATTTTTCATGGCATATTTTTATTGCCTAGGGCCCTGAGTAAAATAATAAGTAGGAGTAATAAGAGTAAACATCCTTGTCTTGCTCCCAGTTTTGGGGGTGAAATGCTCAATCTTTCATCATGTGTGCCAGTCACTGGCTCTGGATTTTGTACAGAGCCCTTTATCAAGTTGAGGAAGTTGCCCTACTCCTAGTTTTCTGCGTCTTTGCAAGCCATTTCCATTTTCCTCCAGGAATACTTGCCAGTAGTGCTTGTAGCTTCAGTGGTAAGCCTGAGATAACCTACAGATTACCCCTTAACCTTTTCCTCCAAGTGAAATATTGTGCTTTTCTTATTTTTGCGTTGCTCTAGTGTATCAGCAGCCTTTGCAAGTAAGACACTCTTCTATCTGTAGCATTCTGTGTTCAGTAAAGTGATATTTCCATTTACAGAATATAGTAATTCTGAAAATGTCAAGTGCTAGAAAACAGCATTCTGATATGTGATGTTAGCATCATCTCAAACAGTGGCTAGCTGAAGATTTGCTTGATGCATTAATTTTTCTAAAATAGACAGTTGTGATGATTTTTGAGATAGTGCTTTGGAAGACAACACAGTCAAGCCTGTGTCCTGTTCGGAACCTGACGGAAATAGCCCAGCATCAGCTGACTCAGGTTGTATTCTGAAATGGTCATCTCATGTTAAAGCCCACCTCAAAGGTAGACATTCCCTACACAACTGGCGGAAAAGTTGATGTCACTGACTTACTACAGTATTTTGAACTATTTACTGAAGAATTAGTTTCAAAAATTACCAGTGAAACTAATGCGCAAGCTTCAAAGTCATTTGGTCTGAAAGGATTTTCCTGAATATATAAATGGAAAGACACCAAAAATGACAATCAAAGGTCTTTTTTGCAGTAATGTTACCATGCGGTATTGTACAGGAAGGAGCCTGAACTGGAGCTGTTTTGATGGGCGAGTCCACTTTTGCACACACTTTATCTCAGGCAAATTGTGACTGCTTCAGTGCCCGTATTTTGTCAATAGCTTTTCCCTATCAACTGGTCAGTTAAATGCCCATATTTTATTTTATTTATTTGATCAAACCTACATTTGACAAGTAAGTTTTCAACCGTGTACTGTAAAAAGAAACATTGCAGTTGGCAAATCATTGTTGCTGTCCAAGGTGCGGTGAGCTCTAAAACAGTATATCCCAATGGTCTGGTCCCTGGCCACATGCATTTTGTGAAAGTCAGTCTGGTTTTGTTTGGACTGGGCTTGTTCACACAGGACCCAGTATGAATTTGGAAGATTCTGTTGATGGTGCGAAATTGTCCTGCACTGGTCTTTGCTTGTGTCTGGATATCCCCTCAAAACCTTATGCAGTCATAGGTGGGACTTTTTCAGAGGTGACTGAATCTAGGAAGTGTGATTACTAAGTCCACTGATCAGTTTGGCATGGATCTTGGTGTGAGCGCTATCTGCCCTAAGAATGGGTAGCCTAGATAGAATATAAATGGATAGCAAGAAGCTGCTACTGCTGCTTACCACTTGCCTTGCTGATTTCTGCCTTCTGCCTGCCGTGAACTGTTTCTCCTCTGCACTGTCCTGTCATGCCACCCTGCCTTGGGGCCAGCCAGCTATGAACTAAAACCCTTGTGAACTATAAGCCAAGTAAACCTTTCCTCCTTTAACTTTGAATCTTAGATATTGTGTCTGAGCGAGGAGAAATAAAAGTTACGAAGACAGCCAAGGATACGGTGTCTTCCTTGATCAAGGAGTGCACTGTATCCTTGGCTGTCTTAGATACTTTTATCTCCCGCGCTTTTCAAAGAATTACATCAAAACAGGACTGATGCAGTTGGAACAGCTTATTTGAACAGAAACAGATGCCAAATGATCTGAAAAAAAGGATTGCAAAGCAGATGACTGTGGCCAGATTCTGTGGTGAACTTAAGGCACTGAGATGGTGTAACAAGAAGGCAGTGACAGTGTTGTCAGTGATCTACAGAGATGCTGTGATTGGATTAGGAAACAGCAATGGCAAGATAGCTAAGAAGCCATGTGTCATGTGAGTTATAAAGAGACTATGGGAGCAGTGGATTCGGGGGATCAGATGGTTACTCTCATCCAACTGAGTGCAAAGGGCACAAGATTTGATATAAGAAATTCCTTCTTCACCTCTTAATCACGGCCGTGCTGAGCTGCTAGGAGCCATCCAAGAGGGACAAGCCTGAGTCCACGATCAGCTGTGCAGCATTCAGTCTGACATCGATGGGAAGAATGTCGGAAGAGCAGCACAAGCCAGAGCAGCAATGTCTCTGAGGTTAATCTGTCCTTTGACACTGTCACAGCTCTGCCTGTCTGAAGATCTTTCCCCAGGAGCACACCACCAGCTTCGGGGAAGCCATCCAGCTGAGGCTGCAAAGTTTGCTGCTTACACAACAACAAGGAGGGCAGGAAGATCTAGAGAGAAACCTGATATTTTTGAGTGGAACCTGAGATTCTGCTTTGTGTTGTTGTGTGCTTTGAAATTTACCACATACAGAATTATTAAATATCTCCAGGCGGGGTGACTTACACCTCTAATCCCAGCACTCAGAAGGCTGAGGCAAGAGGACTGTCCCAGAGTTCCAGGCCAGCCTGAGCAACATAGTAAGATCCTGTCTCAAAAAACAAAAAACAAACAAAACCCCCCAAATTTCCCCCAAGAGCAAAATTATTGAATACTGACCACAAAATACTTTTTTTGTTATATTAGGATTAGAGACATGTTAGGCTTAGAAATAATTTGGGAAATAGCTTTTGTATTTTATTTTCACACTGAAAAATAGATTTGCTTTTGCCTCAAATATTAAATGAATGCTGGCATTGAGTTGTACTTTTTCCTCTCTCTGAAATGGAAAATGAGTTTAAAAGGTTACTGTGAAAGGATATTCAACTTTGCCAAAAGCTTTTTCTGCGTCTTTTGGACTAGCAGATCTTTTCCCCACTGTGAGATAGCAAACCTTTTCCCCCTTCTGTGGATGAGTTCTGTTGATTAATTCCTAAATACTGAGTGAGATTTACATTTCTGCTGTAAATATCATTTGGTTATCATGCATACCCTCTTTCTGTTGGCTTCGATTTACTTTATTTTGTTTTGTTTGGCTTTTTGGAACTGAGTCTCACTGTGTAGCCCGGGCTGGCCTTGAACTCTCAGTCTGGTTACTGTGCCTGGCTAGTTGGAGATTCTTACATTCGTGTTCATTAGGGTTACTTGGTTTACAGTTTTAGAATATCTTTAGTTTTTGTATCAAAGTGATATCGGCTTCATAAAATGAACCGGAAATTGACCCTTGCACTTCGTGTGCTAGGAGAGTCTGTGTGATGTTCCTTTTTCCTCCAGGTGTTGGGTGGTACCACCAGTGAGACCGTGGGGGCCTGCACACTGGTTTCTGTTTTAGATTTTTCATTGCTAAGTCACTTCAGGGGCGAGCTTTGATGGCTTTTCAATGAATTGCAACCTTTCAGCCCATTTGTTGGATTTATGTTCGGAGTTCTTAGTGTTTTCTCACTCTCTTTTTAAGTGACCAGTTCTATAATAACATTCTTCTTTTATTCGTCACATTGGTGATTTGCCTCTTTTCTCTTCTTAAATTTGGATTCCAACTAGAAGATTTTTAAAAACTAATTTTTATCCTTCCAGAGAACTTGTTTTTTGTTTCATTGGTCTTCTCCGTGCTCAGTGTTTTGCCTGCAACGCTTTTTTCCTTCCGCAGGCTTTGGTTCTTCACTTCATAGTTTTCAGGTGGAAGCTTAGCTTGCTGGCTTGAGGCCTTTATTAAGATGATGCTTTTGCTGCTTCCCACAGACTTTGATATTATTCTCATCCAGTTCTCTGTATTTTATAATTCCCTTTATGGTTTTTTTTCTTCCTCACCTATAATTTAGAAGTAAATTCTCAAATGCTGAGATTACCATATATTTTTCTGTTAGTGATTTCTAATTTAACTATGATCTGAAAACATGTTTTTTTATAGTTTCTATTATTTTACATTTATATTCTATACAAATGGGGTAGAATGTCCTATGTATCAGTTAAGTCAAAATTTACAGCCGGTTAAATTTTTCTGTATCTTTACTAGACTACTTGAGCTGTTGAGGAAATGAGCGAGACGGGTTAAAGTCTCCAGGTCTGAATTTGCCCTTCAACTCTATTGGTAAAGAGCTTAACATAGTTTGAAGATCACTGGTTGGGTACCTATGCATTTAGGATTTTTCTGTTTTCTTGATTCTTGTCATTTATTTAATGTCCCATTTTACCTTTGGTACTTTTCCTTATTCTGAAGTCTACCTTGAGAGAGCTTTTAAAAATTTGCATGATGAAATTACCAAGAGCAGGACATTTGTGGTTATTAATAATATTTAAAAATAATGTAGATTTGATTCTCTTTAGGTTGGGACACTGCGATTTTGTGGAACAACTGAATTTGCCAGTGGTCAGTGGGCTGGCATTGAATTAGATGAACCAGAAGGAAAAAACAATGGAAGTGTTGGAAAAGTCCAGTACTTTAAATGTGCGCCCAAATATGGTAAGGTCGCTGTGATTTAATGTAATAATAATTAACTAAAACAGTCACATTTTACTATTTATTTATTTGTTTTGGTGGTGTTGGGGGTTGAGCCCAGGCATGATGTGTGGTAAGCGTACCCTTGACCACTGACCTACAGCCCCACTCTCTTTTCTAGTTTTTAAAATGGAACTTTTGTCCTGGTTGCTTAGGCCGTACGTGTGGGACTGTGGATTTGGGAGACTTTATAAAGAGGAGCGGTGTAGCATGTTTGTATAGTCTGAAGAGAATGATGTGAAGGGAGCTAGGTGGATGCTTAGGGAGAGAAGGGGCAGTCCTGGGAGGATGAGTTGACAGGGAAGGAGCTCTGTATGTAGGTGACCCTGTGTTAGGTCAGGAGCAGCTCACCCTGCCCAAGGGGACACATGGTGGGAAGACGAGGTGCTTCTCCTGGGATTTCTTCTATTTTTGCTAAAAAAGCGAAGTGAGGTCACTTGGTGTTGATAGGACAGGGAAGAGTGGTTGGAGGTGAGGAGAGAGAGGAGTGAAGTTAGGAGACCAGTCTCGGTGAGGGCAGTATGGGTGGTGGGCATGCTGTGCTGAGAGCCCTGGAGATTTGTGGTCATCAACTGTGAGAACAGTGTGCAAGGTGCAGGGTTCTCCAGTGCTATTAAACCGTTTGGATATAGGTGCTGATTACCTGGAGAGTCTGGTCTGGCTTCACTCGGTTTTTTTTTTCCCCCTCAAATGCACAACAGAAAAGCAGAAAAAAAGTTGAGGCTGTAATGCAAGGGAATCAGAGTGACAAACTGCACAAGGAGGAAAACGAGGGGAGGAAAACGAGGATGTGAATGGGAAGATGGATTCTGCAAACAGGGTGGATTATTGGCAGCTTCTGATGTGGTTGAGAAGCTGCGTGGTGTGCTGGCATTAGTGACCTGGAGTGGCTCATGGTAGATGCTTCCAGTACAAATGTTGGAGTTGTAGCTATCTGGCGAAGCTGGTGGAGAGAAAAGTCACCGAAAGGGAAGAGCAGAAGGAACAGGCAGCCTGGGTGTTAGTGGCTTTGCTGGTCTGGTGTGGAAGTCACCATGAGCCAGGACAGGAGTGGAGAAAGGCAGGGAGCCAGCCAACGGTGAGAAGTTTTCACCGCAGGAGTAAGCATAACTGACTTCTGTTGGTGGTGTCCAGAAGGAGAGGTACTAGATGGTACATTCTGATGGTGGCGCTCTCTCTCTCTCTCTCTCTCTCTGGTGAATTGTGGGGAATTGTGGGCGGTCTGAAAGGCGGGAGGGAGGAGCTTTGGGGCTTGGGGGTCAGGCTAGTGGATGAGAGACCCACCTCTCAGACGTCTCCGGTGCACCTGACGGTCTAGTCGTGAGTAAATTGGTAGTATGATGGGATTGTGCTGTGTTTTTGGAAAGGATGTCAGTCCTTAGGGTTGATCTCAGAGTTTTTTTAATAAGGACACAGTGGTGGTGGCTGGAAGGATGTTCTTGGAAAAAGGTGGAGCTGGCGGGGCGGGACTGCCCTATTGCTGTGAGCATGGTGGCGGCTGGAAGAAGCCATCTCGCCAGGGATGCACTCGGTGCCCTTGGTCTCTCTCAAACTCTGCTGCAGTGGGATCAGAGCTGAGGGAAGGACTTCATTATCAAGGAAACAGCTCTGGAGTCTGGAAGAACTTGGTAAGTGATACAAGCACCTGATACCAACTTTATGACTCCTAAGCTGAGATGTTTCTGTCTTTTTCTGACAAATGTTTAAGTGAATCCATTTCAGTTTGCTTTTGTGACTAGCAGTGTTGTGAATATTTTTCCTTGCAATCTTGTGTGACATTGTTGTCCATGGGGACGGCCCTGTGAGAAGGCACCATGTGTCATATGAAGGGTTGACTGCTTGGTGTGAGTCAGCTTCTTTACCTGTAAGGGGTGGGACCTCTTTCTCTTCCTGTGTCTCAGTTTAATGGGGATCGCAATTTCCCAAGAGGAAATTGTGTGAGGGGAACGTGTGTTGATAAGTGTGTAAAGCACCTATGATAGTGCTTGATGTCCTTTAATTACTCAGCAACTGCCAGCTATTGGCTATTAGAGATTTAGCAGAATTACTGGTTTTGTCATGCACTTAGAATGGAGCCTTATTTTCGTTTATTCAATTTTTTAAATAAAAATGCTTACTATGCAAGATTTGAAAACCCTAAAAAAGACAAAACAAAAAAACTATATGTACATTATATGTACATGTTTTCCTGTCTAATATTTTTCCTACAAAATTGTATACAGTAATTAAATGTGCTGCATTTTCTTTGACATACTGTTATAATTTCCCTAAAACTTTAAACAATGCTTGAAATAATGCTTGAAATAATAATGCTTGAAAGTGTGATTTTTAATTAGTTAATTTCTTTTAATTTTTCACATTTAATGGACAAATATTTCTATGTCTGAATTTATATTTCTCAGATTTTTGGTGAAAAAAAATCTTTAAAATGTTTTGTTGTATGTATTTTTGGCATTATTTTGGCACTTACCTCTTTATTTTTTGCATAGTAAAATTGAAATGTTCATGCTTTACCAAACTTCTGAGTTTAAAAAGTGCATACTTATAATATGAACTCATATTTACAGTGTTATAGATGTTTCATTCTGTGTGTTGTCTTTGAACTTCTTTTGCAGTGTTTTAGGACATTTAGCTTTCTACAGTTAAAAGACTTTTCCTTTATAAATTATTACTACTTTTTTGATGATTGAATTCAGGGAATGCTATTGAACTCAGCGCTTTTTTATTTTGAGATGGGGTTTTGCTCATTTTACAAGACTGGACTTGAAGTTGTAATCCTCTTGCCTTAATTTTCCTCGTGCTGTAATTAGACATGTGCTACTGCCTGGTGTTATAAATTCTCATATTGCTGCATTCTATATATTGCTGTCTTGTTTTCATAGCTAATGCTTCCTAATTCAAGAATTAGGTACACATTGTATGTTTTACTCAGTTCAATGTTTTAATCTTTGTGTGCATCATTATGTAACTTGAAACTTACTGATGAGTGGGATGAGGTTAAAGCTTGAATTTTCCTTGCAGTTAATTTTGGCAGCTGCAGCACAGATTAAGGGCAGTATCAAAAAAGTTTTAACAGCACACAGGGCAGAGAGAAATCAGATTTATGAAAAAATAGCTAGGCTGCCAATAGCACTGGGCGTTGTCCCCTTAAACATGGATGCAGGCTTTAGGTGGCATCATGTGCTAAGTCGTATATAAATTCTAGTGGCTTTTCCTGCTGAATCAGCTCAGAATCCTGAGTCAGTTAAATCACCTGGCAAACCAAAAACTAAAAAATTGTTTCCTCTCAGCGGGTATTTTTCTTTCCCTCTAGCTTGCTCTAATTCTGTTATTCTGCCTTTGGCTTGTTGTACTTATTTTATTACAGTTCAGTTCTTCTAAATGATATGGGTTGTTTCAGGATTGTTTTGTTCCATTATCTGTAAATTTTAACACATAGTGTTTTTTTAATTATGGAAATTCTATAATAAGTTTTAATACATAGAGGTAGTACCGTTTTTATGACTTTAATAATTATCAAAGTGAATACATGCACCTAGTTTGTTAAGTCAGATTGTCTTGTAAGGCTTACTAAACATAATAAAGCCTTCTCTTTAATTATCCTTTCTGCCTTCTGAGCCTTGCTCATTAGAGCTGAGAACTTTCCCAACCTCTTTGGCTGCATCTTCTGATACTAGTATGTATGTTTATTAATAATTTGTATGACTCTTTCTCGATTTTTCCAGATTTAGACATCTAACGACTGTACTATGAAAAGAAAGATTTAGTGCTCTTGTTTTTCTAAGGCAGTTCTTTCTGGGTTTATTTACTTGTTTGGGGGCTCACATTCACTGGTAGCTTTCTTACAGAGGACTCAAGGAAGGCAAAATGTTTTGAGACTCTCCTTTCCAAAAATACATTTCTACCCTCACACTTCATGTGATAGTTTGGGTTAAGGAATATTATGTTGGATTACAATTCCCTCAATATTTGAAGGTGATACTCTGTTGTTTACTGTGGAGTTTGGCAAACCTTTCTGTGAAGGAACAGATAGTAATTTGTGGGTTACATAGTCCCCATGGTGGCTGTTCAGCTCTGCAGTTATAGTGAATACACAGTCATAGACAATAGATGCCATGTAAACAAATGGGCACGGCTGTGTGCCAGTAAAATGTTCACACAGTGTGCGGGGTGTGTTCTTGGGTCATAGTTGGCAATCCATTTTCCTGAGCCTCCCGTACTGCCATGTAGGAGTTTCAACGTCTTCTTTCTTTTGTTTTTGATATTCTTTTCACCTCTCAGAAGCTTTTAGTATTTTTTCTTCTGTATATCATTTTTTTCTTTTGAAGTTTATACCGTGTTTATTCCGTACTGATATTTTAATGGAGTTTTTGGAGGAATTGGAGTTAAACAGGTGTCAAATGGGTCCTGTTTATCTGGAAATTTATTACCGTTGCCTTTTCAGATGATTCTCTATGTTTTATTTTTAGTCAGACCTTACCGTTACGTATCACAAGCTGAGGAAAAGCCCACTGGTGCTCTGACTGGCCTGACTCTATTGATCAGTGGTGAGAGGGGCCTCAGAGACTCTGCTCACTTTGGACTTGAGACACAGTCCTTCCTTGAAATTTTAGTTCACTGAAATGATTTGGTTAACTTAAAAAAATGTGGAAGATCTAGATAATTCAAGTTTAATATGCCATAGAAATCTGTTTAAGATAGAGAATGAAATGTTTGATTCTTTCTAAAAAAAAAAACAAGTAACTTTATCAAATGGAAATTTTCTGGTAAGATCTTAATATATTCACAGTGGTGCTGTAATTCTTAAGCCTCATTGCTGGATAGCTTGAACCACTGGTGGTATAAACACATATAACCACTTTTACTGGTCTTTTTACTAATAAAATCAATAAAAAGTCACCTGATATGACAGTCACACATGTACCACTGTGGTTCAAACAAATGGGAACATGTTAAAAGAATAAACATGTTTTCCTTCAGATTAAAATAATTATTACTGACAAAATCAAACCAATCAGAAAGATAATTTGCAATCTTTTCTCATTTTTAATTTTCAGTTTTTCAGTATATCTGTGTTCACAATACGGTTTTTCACAAATGTAATTTCATGATACAATAAAACATATAACATTATTTTCTTGACTTTTCATATTTTTTTGTATTATAACATAATCTTTGTTTTACTTACTAATGGTGATGTTAGTCCTAATGTACATTAGTCCTTGTTCTTGGTTTTGATTTATTTATGTACCAAAAAATCAACACAGTGCAGTAAAATATTTTGAGAGACCACGCTCATATAACTTTTATTATGGTATATTGTTATAGTTGCTCTATTTTATTACTGTCCATTTCTCAGTGTGCCTTAGTTACAAAATTAACTTTATTGTAGGTAAGTATGTATAAAGAAAACATAACATGTATAGGGTTTGACATTACTTATGGTTTCAGGAATCTGTAGAATGTCTTGGAATGTACCTGGTGTAGATAATGGGGCCACTATAGTTCACAAGTGTGATTGATCTCATTCATTCTGTGTGGACAATTGGTTTTTCCCTGCTTATGAATACTGCAGTGATGACATATTTTGATATGTGGTCTTCTCTTTGCTTCTGTATAATTTTTCTCATAATTAGTTTTCAGGAGTGTGATTGGGATGTACTAGTCAATTAGAAATTAGGACATTCCTAGTGGACTAGACATTGTTTCATCTCTTGAAATCTTTTTCTTATAATATATATACAAATATAATCTTTGCATGGATCTCTATTGCCTTATAATTCATTTTATAAAGTGAATTTTTGTGTTTCGGAAAGACTGTGCAGATTTACATTTCTGGAGTATAGGATTTCTTTCTTGAAACCTCTGTCAGCACCAGATAGAGTAATGGCCATAGCCATAGTCAGGCTTTACTAGATTTTGTGTGCATGCTTAAAACGCACAATGAAAAGAATTGAGAAGAATAGAAACCTGAGGAGAATCTCATAGGTAGGAGTTTGGAGGGAAAATTGCAGATAAGTAAAAAAAAAATACATAAATAAAAGATAGGAAAATTAGGCTAAGGATTTCAAGATTTGAGAAAAGTAACACAGTTGGCACTTTTTAGCTATAAACGAAGCCTTCTAGAATCCTGAACATTTCTATCCCACTTTGAAACAAGTTGTTTTGAATACATTTTAGTCATAGTGTTTATTTGTTAGGTTGTAAATATTCAATGAAAAAGTATAACACACATATTATGACTTTATTTTCCCTCTTTAATGTCTTAGTGAGATGCAGCTTGGTATTTATACTCTGTTCACTATCTCTAATGTCCGTGCATACTTAGAGTAGGTATTTTATTGCCTGGATAAACCCTTTTTAGTGGAGTTTTATATTCTCAGCTGCTGCAGATGGGTAGCCCGTGCCCTGCCTTTGTGCCTCCCCTCCTCAACACACACTGTTTTGTTTCTGATCAGCAGAAGTGGAAGGCAAGGCCTTTGGGGAAAATTATATTATACGGTCAAAAAGATTTATTTTGTATGATGCATAAGGCACTATAATTAGGTGCAGTGGGGGAATGTAGAGATAAGTAATATTTGAATTTTTTCTTTAAAAATATATAGTCTAGAGAAAAGATAAAGACATGAATATAAAAAGTTATGGTGTGGGAAAAGTATAAATCCTAATGAGATATAAATGACATGGAAGAAGTTTGTATATTACATAGTACACTGCTGTTTGCCAGTAGCTTAGAAATAATAGGTGTTACCCTTACTCATTTCACTTTTTCCAGTTTCCCTTAGTAACTGATTGATTATGTGTCTTTTATGTGGTTCTTAAATTATTACATGTGTTGTTATTCTCGACCACTAGATTGTAAGCTCTGTGTTTGAGGGCAAATACTATACATTTTTTGTCTCTCATTGCAGGACATGTTACATTTATGTTACTGAACAGTTATACTTGCTCCTTTATCTGAAGTGCTTTTAATTCATGATAACTAAATTCTGTGTTCTGTCTTAGGTATTTTTGCCCCTCTTTCAAAGATAAGTAAATCAAAAGAACGAAGGAAGAACGTAACACACCCTTCTTCTTCAAAAACGGTACCTCCCAACAAGTCCCAGAAAGTCAGCATAGCTCACGTCACATCAAAAGTGAACACTGGTAGGTCAAACTAGGAAGCGAATGATGTTCCTGAATACTTATGTCTTATTTGTGGGATTGCTAATGTTTAGGCTGCTTTATTCTTTTTTTTTAGCCAGTCAAGAAACCTAAATTTAATAAAACCTGCATCTTGTGTTTTTAAGCTTCACGCATGATTGACTTTAATTCCCAACAGGAACATTTCAGACGTCTCTCTGTTATCTTTCTTACTGTTCTCTAACACCGCATATCCTAACTGCCCCGCCAGGTGAGGCACCTCCAGTGAGTCTTTCTGAAATACACCTGGCCTTGTGTTCCTCACCTGTTCAGAGACACTTAGTGACTTTTCCCCTGTGCTTTTCTTTCAGGGCACGTTCTGGTTCCTAGCATCCTCATTCTCCTTGGTTTGGTGTCACCTCTCTCTGCGGTCCATTGTTGAATTGTGGTTGCTGTGTCTCTTGCTTGTCTTTTACTCCTCCCTTCTACCTTGTTTTGGGTAGTTTTGATGGGTGCTGTAGCATGACTGCAGGGGTCCTTACTATTCTTTTTTCTGACTTCTCCTTCTCTTCTTCTTCCTCTTCTACCTCCTTTTCTTCTTTCCTCTTATTTCTTCCTCTTCCTTACCCCAGTCCTCCTCCTCTGCTTCTGCTTCTCTTCTTCCTCCTCTTCCTGCTGCCACTGCTCCTCTTTTTTCTCCTCCTCCTCCTCTGATGTGTTCTCTTCCTCCGTATTTTTTCTTTTATGTGGTCCAGGGCCTTCACACGGAGCTATGTCCCCAACCCTTAAAAAAAATTTTTTTTGAAACAAGGATTCACTAAATTGCCCAGACCAGACTCAAATGTATGCTCCTCCTGCCTCACCCTTGCAGAGCTGGGATTAGAGGTGTATGACACTTCTCCTGACTATCATACCATTCTTTGCCTCTTTATTCACATCCGATTTTCCATGGAGACATCTCCTCCTAGCTCCTTTTAATCTTTTCATTCTCTCACTTTGTATGTACTTTTGATACACAACCAATTGTTATTTGTTACCTTGGACTTTGTCCATTGATTGCCATATTTGTGTACATCTTTAAAGTTTAAAGAATTTTAAACTTTAAGGGAACTGTGGGAGTATTTCATACTTTTGTGTTTGTTGGCTTATTTTGCCTAACTCTGTGGTCTCTAATTCTGTCCATTTTCCTGAAAAAGATATGATTTCATATTTCTTTATGGGTGAATTCCATTGTGCATATATATACATCACATTTGCTTTATCCATCGATCTGTCGATAGGTACCTAGGCTGTTTCTATAGCTTAGCTGTCACAAGTTGTCACATAAACCTGGGCATGCAAGTGTCTTGCTTTTTTCTTGTTGCTGAGACAAAATACCTGATGCCCAAAGTTAGGGAAGGAAAGCTTTATTTCTTACAGTTCTTGGAGATTTCAGTCCATACTCAGTTGGCTCCAAGGCAGCGTGGCATGGTGGGGCAGTCATTCATGGCTGCTGCAAACAGCAAGGCGGAAACAGAGAGAGAGAGACAGACAGACAGACAGACAGACACACCTTCATCCTGCCCTTACATCATATCCTGGCTCCACCCCTAGGCGGGTGTAGCACTCACACCACCAATCCAAGTGCTAGCCAATGAACCAATCACAAATGCATAATTGCATGAGGCTTGGGGGCCACTGACATAAACCATGACAGCAGGTATCTCTTTAGTATCCTGCATAATTCTTCTGCATTCTTTTCTTCAGCCTTTATCTTTTTTTCCCCAGTGCTGGGATGAACCTGGGCCTCACACATGTTAGGCAGGTCCTGTATCACTGAGCTTTACCTCAACCCTTTTTTCTTCTTTTAAATAGTGGAATAGTGAAATATTGGCTCATACTTTCTGTGAAATTATTATTGGACATGTTTTCAGAAATGGATAAGAGATAACAAAGGATGCATGTACTTTCAAAAAACGAGTACATTTTTATGTCTCAATGCTAAACAAAATTCTCTTTCACTGCAATTTTTCTGTTGCTGTGTCTAGGGTTGATGACATCAAAAAAGGATAGTATTTCTGAGTCAGCACTTTCATTGCTGCCTAGTGAAGAATTGAAAACTGTAACAGAGAAAGATGGTAATGTAATTTTTCACTTCTGTTTCTCAGAATTTAACTTCTTGGTGGAACTTTAAAGTAATATAGTGGGAAAACAGTTTGTGTGACCATTAAGTTTTAAAATTGGCAAAGGAAAAATTATAGAAAAAATTACACTTGAAAATCTTCTAAGAAACTCATAATAAAGTATATACTTTAAAAAAAGTCCCATACTCTATTATGTGCACTTACAGAACTGTAGTACTGGACTAGATTACTAGAGAGAATAAAAGGAAATTTCATAGTACAGATGGCTTGATAAAAATGTTTAAGCTGCCTTAGCATCAAATTATTAGGTGATTAGAGCATAAATAAGATGGGACTCTACTAACGTGAGAGGTAAGGAACAGTGGCTAGTCAGTAAGCGTTAAGCGATGTGGTGGCAGCCTCTATATAAGATTGTGAGTTTATAATGTGAACCCTTAAAAAGCTACTGCCTATTTGGATGAAATGAGGCATCTCATTTGAGAGTAGTAATCCACAGTTGAAGAAGCGAAACGGAGCATTTCTGAAGCATCTTCCTGGAAAATCATCCTGTGGGCCCATTTCTTATTTTCTGCACTTCAATGTAGTCCGTTGCATCCCTTGTTTCAGTCGCCCCGCCTGGATCCATCAGCAGCAGCTCTTCCACATCTTCTTTGGAGCACAAGCAGAGCTCCTCCAAGAAACCAAACGCGAGCAGCAGTAGCAAGAAGACCATGAGCAAGAGCCCTTCTCTGTCATCCGGAGCCAGCACTGGTATCTATGGCTTTTTCAGCCAGGCTTTCTTGACCTTTTTGAATTTTTTTTTTTTTTTGGTACCGGGGATCGAACTCATGACCTTGCGCTTGCCAGGCAGGCGCTTAAGCCACTGAGCTAAATCCCCAGCCCCTTTCTTGACGTTTTTAAACTTGGTTTGTTTGTAAGTACATTTGCTCCTTTTAAATAGAGCCCTTCGTATCAATCAGATTGTACCACTTGCAGTCTTAACCTTCCCTGCCTCCCCTGGACCTACGCCAGATCTCTGTTTTGTTGTTGGATTCAAGCAAGACATTACGTTTATTTTTCCTTAATTTATTCTTAGGGGTTTCATCCCATATACTTTTGTTTTTTGCATATTAATTTTTCACATGGTTTTGTGTCCTCTTCATATTGAAAAGCATGTTGTCTCTGTTTTTAGTGAAGTCATTGTTTAAAACTCTGCTGCAGAGGACCAACCAGAGGGTCTCCTTCCCTGATGACAGTGAAACCTGTGGCTTTTCCAGTGGCCATGGGTCCTGCGTCATTTCTCTCATTCCACTTTTCTTTAGCTGTCTGTGAGGAGACACAAAGTACTTTGTCACACGTTCTGAAAATCAGTTGAGATCATGTCTATTGTAATTTACTTATTTACTTAAATAGTAAACTTGTTTAGAAAACAAGTGAGGCCATTTTGGCATAAATTGTTCATAATAACCCTCATGATAATTACCAGATTTTTTTTTGATAATATCTCTAATGCTTGTACTGAACCTGTGATTATAGAAAATATTCGTGACGTGATTTGTTTCTCTTAAAAATTCATTATTGTTGGAGGAGGAAAAAACCTCCAAACTCTAAAGCAAAAGCATTGATATAATAAACCTAAAAGTTGGAACTGTAAAAGGAAGGAACCCGGAAATTTTGCCTGGCATTGTTTATCTGGAATAATTGTTCTCTGAATACCGCCCCACACCACCGCCTGCTGTGAGACACAAAGGCAGGAGAACTACTCCAGTTTACCTTGTTTTACTTCCATTTAAGGGACCCCTTCATTTGGGACTTGGGCTTTGGACATTTACTTGATTTAAAAATATATATATGGATATGGAAGAACTTTTCAAAAAGTTTTATAAGTAGTCATAGTGTACTTACATACTTAGCATTTTTAAAATATATACTTGAGGGTTTTATAGGCTGAACAGTGAAGACAGGACAGGTTATCGGTGGGAAAGAGGGCCTTTCCAAGGGGGGAGTGGGCGGAGAAGGGAGGGCGTGGAGCTCCGGGGCCATTTCCTTAAGACATGTGTTTAAAATGACTAGATACCGAGCTGTTTCTGTGACAGGCTTTGCGTCTGAGGGGAATGTGACCTGCAGGGAGTGGATGGTCATGGGAAGGCAGGGTACAAAAGCAGAGAGGAGCGGAGAGAAAGGGTGAGAGCGGGGGAGCTTGGGAGGAATCTGTGTTCCGGGCCTTGGCCTCTGAGGCCTGCTGCTGGGCTGCTCTTCTTGCCTGTCCGCAGGAACTCAGGACAGAGCTGAGGAATCGGATCACGGAGTCTGGGTGTTACTCTGGCTGTGCCGCCTGGGAGCTGTAAACTCTGCCTTAGTTAATCCCAAGTTTGTGGGTTTTTTTTTTTAATCACTGTGATTTTTATGCAGAGAACTTTACAAGCTACAAAGTGCTATAGAATATAAGAGAGACCAGGCCTCCTTAGTGCAGCAGTGTGTCCAACCCCTCCCCCATGGCTTACGTTCTTTCATTTCTGGCCACATTTTTAGTTTCTCCCTTCTCACAGTGGACCCTCCTTTCCAGGGCTCACCCAGGGCTCTCTTGTCCCCCAGATGGTAGCTCTTCAGTCTCTGATTATGGCTCTATGGGACAAGGCCTGTGTCCACCTCTTCTCTTCCAGATGTTCTGTTTGACCAGCTTTCGAGATAGTATTTCTCTCTGGTGTTTAATAGTGTGCGTTTCAGAATTTAGTTTTGAATCAAGTTGAGAATGGAGCTGTTTTATTCTTAAGTAGGAAATCAGCGTGGATTAATTGGGGCTAGTTACAGGTTGAATAACCCTTATCCAAAGTGCTTGGGTGCAGAAGTGTTTCAGATTTTGGATTTTGAGGAAGATTTTGGAGTGTTCACATTGGCTTCACTGATTGAACATCTCTAATCTGGCCTTCCGAGTGCTTCAGAGTCCAAAAGCATTTGAACACTGGCACTCTAATCTGAGTGTTAATTGGAACACTGACGCTTCACAAGTCTCACATTTTGAACATTGCATATTTTGAATTTTCAGGTTAGGGATGCTCAGCAGCTGACTTTCAGGTCACATTCCTCCTTTACACTGAGCCCACGTGAACTACAGTAACCCCAGCATTTTAGTAGTCAGGCATTGGCATACTGTAACCCAGCTGCCAGATCAGACCTTCCACCTGGTTTCTGTGGGCTCCTTGTCGCCTGGGCTTTATCTGCTCTCCTGCTTCAACCACAGAGTTTAGTCACTGTGATAGAAACAGTTTTGCATTACAAAGCCTAAGCTATTTACTGTCTAATTTTTCACGTAAAAAGTGTGCTCGCCCCTCTTCCAGTAGAGTACACCAGACGTCCCGGAAGGGTGAGCTCTTTAGCAGGAATCGGGTTGTGTGACTGTTGTGTGGCTGTCATTTTCTCAGGACGCCTTTCACACTGAGTGCCTCGACTTTCATGTCCGAAGCACACCGTAGGTGATAAGTAACGAAAGACGAAAGACTTCGAGTATCGAAACTCCTGACTCACTAGACTAGAGCTCATAAGGATGTTTTTCACTAGGGTGCTTTTTAAGTTTTTCCCCTTTCTTTTCTCTTTGCCTTTCTCCTTCCCACCACCTAAACAGGTTTGAATTCCTCAGCAACATCTATAGCAAATAATGCCCGTCGCGAAGGAGAGCTCCGCCTTGGAGACAGAGTATTGGTGGTAGGCCAGAGAGTTGGTACTATTAAATTCTTTGGGACAACAAATTTTGCTCCAGGTAATTCACCCAAAGTGATTTTTTGCTTGGCTTGGGTCTTTAGAATACAAAAGATTTAAAATTTTATGAATCACAGAGAATTCGTGATTAACAGTTCTTATGGATGCTAGTAATGGCACAGAAAACGTGAAAGCATTGTAAAAACTCGGACTGTTTGTATTCTGTTTGTATTCGGATTAACTGGTGTCCAGAAATTTCTCTTGCCAATTATGTCTTCTTTTGTCTAGTTTAAAATTAGTTGTTACTTCCCAAGTTTGTGCTGATTGCTGAATGTGCTAAATGATAATGAAAACATTGTAGGATTGGTATATTTCCAAAGACAACTTTAAAATGAACAGGCAGTGAGATAAGTACTATCGCTTTTATAGGGTCCCTTGAAGGAGACAATGGAGGAAAATAAAGCTTTTGTGGACCCTGAGACCTTACAAATACATGTTTTTGTGTGTGGATATTGATCTCAGTCTATACTTAATGTATGTTTCCAGAAATAAAGACCTTTTTTTTGCATTTTCAGAGATTATAATTTTAAATAGCAGCCAGTTGAATGAAGTCATGTTTGTAGGTTTTAAATAGCAATGTGCTATTTTAACACAGGGTGGCATTGCAGCATTTTAGGGAAAGGTTACTTAGAACATTCATTAAAAGAAAAAACAATAACAACTCTGTAGTACAGCATGCTATGAATAACTGCAGGGGATCTGAGATTTTATTCTGTTTGCAGCTAGCAAATTAGCCTGTCACAGTTTCACAGATGTTGGTGGAGGATACAAGAGTCCTACCCAGAGACAAAGGACCTTCAGACTCACAGTAATACCCATAGCCCGAGTGTTGGCATTTTCTTGCCCTATTCTCTGAGCCCTGCATAGTGGGGCAAACAGGGCCAGGTGATGCCTACATACCCAGCAGGTCAGGTTCCAGAAGAGGAGCCCTAAGCTTAGGGAATCTCAACCTTTTTTGTAATCAGCGTGCCTGCCTTTTGCTGTGGAGAAAGACCCTATCTCTGTCCTCCAAGGGTGTCTTCTGTATAGACATCTAGGGAAAGACAGTCTGGAACCAAGTAATCAGTACCGCTGGCTTTAAGACCCTCGGAAATATGAGAGCCATGGAGCATTGTCTTACAACACATTCTTACTTTATTAATACCATTTTCTAATTGCAAGTCAATAAATCAAGATGGCTTATGTGTTGCATAATTCATGACTTCCTTAGATCCTCCATGTAGTGATTAAGATTAGTCAGGATGTACTGAGAGACTGTGTCCACTTACCTTGTTTTGGTGGAAATAGCAAAAGTAACGTTTCTTCTTCAATTTTAAGCTCTGTAGAAGAGGATATCCTGTTACTTTACTCAGAGTGAGAAAAGTACTAAAAGTTATCTAGAAAATTCTTCCTATTAGCTAACCTAAATCTTTTCATTTAAGTTAAAAATGATTTTTCTTTCCTTCTTGATCTGATGGAGAGAAAAGAGAGCAAACAGTGTCACCATGATGTCTAGTGGTATTTTTCGTATTATTTTTGTCCTTTAATTACTTACGAGCTGATTCTGGTGTAGTAGTGGGAGAATGAAATGAGAAGATTGCATGTTCATTTTATGATTTATGCATCTTTATGTTGTATTACACTGCTCCCATTGAAGCACTGTATTAGAAAGTCAAAGGCAATTTCTTTTTCATTTAGTTTTAAGACATCTTTTGGTCATATCGTACTTGCATAAAGCTAATCCTTTGCATATTTGTGTTTGTGCATTTTACTTTCCTTTTTTAATGTACTGCTTTGCAATTATGCTGGTCAGATGTTTTTTCCACTTTTCAAATTTTCAAGCTTTACTTTATAATTTTATGATTTGAAAGCTTAACGAACACGATGATCTTCTATCATTACGGTCATTTGTGAAAATGTTAAACCATCTAGACTCTGCGTTCATGTAACAGCATAATAATTTTGTGTAAAGTACCGATGCTTTTAAAATTCAGTATTCATGTTCTAGGATATTGGTATGGTATAGAGCTTGAAAAACCCCATGGCAAGAATGATGGTTCAGTTGGAGGTGTGCAGTATTTCAGTTGTTCTCCAAGATACGGAATATTTGCTCCCCCATCCAGGGTGCAAAGGTGAGAAAAACAGAATTTATGTTTATTTACTTGAACTTCTGTAATTTGCAGCACCTAGAGAGAGTCTAATTTTTCTGGATGACGCACTTTCTTTCAAAGGGTTAACCAACCACCTTCCCCAGAGAGAAGGCTCCTGGAACGCTAAATTTGCCTTGCTGAGAATTTGCAATTTTAAAAGCCTCCTTTCTTCCTCATTTGCAAACCCTGTGAGGATGTGTAGGCCATTCGAAGTGGTGTTTGCAGCTAAGAACAGTGAAAGAAAGCAGCAAGCTTAATCTGTCAGCCAAACAAAAGTAAAAATGCTCTCTGATTGCCTCAGTCACATCCTAACTACATTAAATTTCCTGCCAGCAGGCACCCATTCATTCTCCTACAAACCTAATGGAACCAAAATGGCTTTTTTCCTCTGATTTCTTTACTTTTCAAAAATAGACAGGCAGTAGATCTTTGGGTGAAGTGAAGTTTCAAGGATTTATATATGATAAACCCCTTTGGAGTTTCTTTGTAAGATAGTACACTTACGTATCACCTCACTCTGGTTTGAGAACACAATTTGCGCAGAAATAAGCGCTCATGAAAATCCCAGTGAAATGTGGAGTGCCTTTCCTTACATGCTGGATGGAGCAGAGTGCGGCGCTTCTCAGTGGCTGGGAAATGGAATAGTTGTCTCCGAGAGAGAGAGAACATATGTGGTGTAATTGTGTTCATGAGGTTGGAACTGTGGTCATAGGCTGGAGTTGCGTCAGGTTCCCTAACAAGAATGTGTCTGTGTACCGGCAAATGAAGTTTTCTTATATCCATTTTCTCCCTCAGTTTATTTTTCTCACTGAGTAACTACGTACACTTTTTGTATTAATCTCCTTCTTTTAAGATGTATTTGATATCATTGTTTTCGTCAGTGTTAATTTGGTCAAATAAAAAACAAGCTTCAAGAGAAAAAGTAACTTAGCTAAAGTCATATGGCCAGCTAGTGGAGGAGCAGGGAATAAGCCCACATTTTTTATATTTTATTGTTGTTTTTTTGCTAAACTCACTTTGCTCATTTTTATTTGTGAAGTGACAGAAAGCAGATGCTGGCTGGTGAGAAGCATGTATATATGGCAGGCACCGTTTTCAGTGCTGATTTTCAGTGCATTAGTGCTTCGCTTCTCCACGGCCTCTTGGGTCAGGCACTGGAATTACCCGTTTTGCAGATGGGGAAAGTGTGACCCAGAGACGTGATGAAACAGCATGAGAGCTTCTCACCACAGTCATGTGAGGCTGGCATAAAGGAGCACCTGTGACTGTCCTCAGGGTGTCGTCAGTGACTGACGGGGAAGCCACGTGCCCCTGAGTGGCCATCAGGTTCCATTCCTCCGGTTCCTTGGGTACATCTCAGCATGCTGCCTTGGGCTCCTGCGAGTTTTTTCTCCTGGTTCTGAGCACTGATGGATTCGATTGGTGTTCGATGACTCAGACGACACAGTGTGGCATATTTTAGGCACAGTACACATGGGTCAGGTCCGAGTCCCAGTTGAGTGCCTTCTGTTCTAGAGCAGTCTTTTTTCCTCTTTTATTTTGTGAAGCCATATTTTCCCTCATGGCTTCCATTTCCCCCCTTTGCTTTGTTTACGGAGCACGCATTTTCACTTCATGTTTCCTTTGCCTGCTGTTGGGTCCCCTTGAAGGTGGTGCGTTTAAAAGCAGCCCCCTCTTCTTAGAAGAGACTCCGCTCTCAAAGCGCACTGCTGTCTCCATCCAGCTGTCTTCCTGTCATCTTCTGATTGTCTCATTCATCATCATCAAATACTATTAACTGTCTTTTAGCATTTGTGCTGTGCTAGGCATTCTATAAACAAATAAAACAGACATGGTCTCTGATTTTCAAGCGTTTCTAATCCAAACCAGTTTTGAGCTTTGAGCTTTTTAAAGACCCTGCTGATCTTAGGAAGGATTTTAAACTGGGGGCTGCTTAAAGACAGCCTTAATAAAATGATAACCAATTATAGGCTCACCTTGCATTTCCTCTTCCTCAGAACTCTAGGTGGCCTTTTATTTTCCCCCTTTCCATTTTCAAAATATGCCTCCTACACCAGAATCCTTGCACATACTCTTTCCTCTGTTTGAATGACATTCCAGACCTACCATAACCCCACTTTCATTTAGTTAATACCTGTCTGTCTGTCTATCTATCTATCTATCTATCTATCTATCTGGTTAGTATGCATAATATGTCAGAATTTCTTTAGAGAAGCTGTAAAAAAACTTACTAACTGCGCCAAATCTGATCTCTTCCCCTTTCTCCATTTTTCTCTCCCTCTTCCCCACATCCCCAACCCTCGAGTGATCTTCAGTGTAGCATAGTATTTATATTCTTAGTCCTTACCATAGGCACTGATTTCTAATGAACTGATTAGCTCTAGGATTAAGTTCCTCTCAGCTGTCATGTCAAGTATCTGTCCTGTTCATTAGATCATATTTTTTTGTGTCCATAAGTCTCTTACTGATTATGGTATACTATAGATATGTAAAAATGAAGCATAGGAATTTTGAAATGAAATTGCAAATACTGCAAGGATTGCAGGATCTCATGGTGAAAATAAATTATGTGGAAGAAGTGACTGATTGACAAATGAAGGTCTTGCAGATTTAGGTCAGTAAACTGTTGAAAGAAAATGAGGCTGTCAGGATTGTTTTTTTTTTTTTGGTACCGGGGATCGAAATCATGACCTAGCACTTGGCAGGCAGGTGCTTATGCTGCTGAGCTAAATCCCTTGCTCTTCGTTTTTTTTTTTTTTTTTTTTTTTTTAACAGTAATTGATTTGAATAAAAAAAAAAGAAACCATTGGGAAGATGACCTTTATGATTAGAGTCAAATGTAAAGGGCCTTGAACTGTATCAGATATGGTGTTAATCAGAAAAATCAGACTTGTACAAACTCAGCCAGTATATTTTCCAGTTTAAGAATTAGTGATATTTTCAGTTTTAATTTCACATTTGGTGCATTTACTATAAAATATACTTATTTTAATAAAGTTAAATAAAATAAAATCAGGTCCGTGTTTTAAAGGAAGTCATTTTACACGTGCTTTTTTCTATATCCTTGTGCTTGCCGTAGGCCCTATTCACTGGTTATTACCTGTCTCCTGTGCTTGACTGAAGCTTGCTCCTGACTCCTATGGCTGCTCACTAAGTGTTTGTTGAAGGGATGAAATAGAAACTGGTGCGAAAACCTCAGTTAAGAGGCAGTCTTAAGCCTGCACGTCAGCTCCTTCTAATGAGCCTGCTTTGTTCTATTCACAGACTAACAGATTCCCTGGATGCACTTTCAGAAATTTCTTCAAACAAACAGAATCATTCTTACCCTGGTAAGGTGACATGTATTATGCTCGTAATCAACATTACTTTGCTTCCATTCATTGACAGATTTTATTGTGACATGTGTCTGTCTCTGTCTAGCTGAGGTATTTGCATAGTTCATGGAGTCTTAGAGCAAACATCTTATACCTACCCTCAGTTGAAGATGACTTCTTGTGTTAAGAAAACCCCGAGTAGCCAATCCTGTCTCATCTGCCTCCCTGTTCCTGTATCCCATCCTGAAGTTATAGATCTACTCTTTATATTTTATCACATATATAGAAGTTTCAGCAAATAATACATGTTTAGTTTTAACTATTTGCTATTTTGTTATTTAGCATTCAATTGAAATATATGATGTGTTCTGTAGTTGATGCCTTTTTAAGGTATACCCTATTTTAACTATTACAGACTATATTGTGTGCACATGAAGCAGATTTTCTTTTTTTCTTTTTTTTTTTTTTTGGTACCGGGGATTGAACTCATGACCTCACGCTTGCCAGCCAGGCACTTAAGCCACTGAGCTAAATCCCCGGCCCCATGAAGCAGATTTCCTAGGGTTGCTGGGCATGGGTACCCATCTCCTCAGGCTTCTTAGGCGGTGCAAGCTGCATGCAGTGTATACTCCCTTTAGCTGTTGATGCAGTCTCTGTCCTCCCTCAGCTCTCCAACACTTATTTTGCTTGGCCTAGAAATCTTTGCCAACCTGATGGTTTTATTATTTGATTGATTAATTGATTGATTGATTGAGACACGATCTTATCGTGTTGCCCAGGCTGGCCTCAAACTCATGGTCCTTCTGCCTCAGCCTCCTGTGGGTTTGGTAGACTGATGGGTTTTGGTATTTCATTGTGGCTTTGGTTTGTATTTTAGGAATTACAGATGAGGTTGAGCCTGTTTTCAGTTGGTGGGCCATATACATTTCCCTCAAGTACCTGTTCCGATCTCTTGCCCATTTTTCTTATGGGTGCTTATTAATTTGTAGGTTTCCTTGTATATTTTGGGTGGTAATATTTTGTCAGTTTTATGTGTTTCATCTATCTTGCCCAGCTAGTGTCTATTCTTTTTTTGGCTTCTTTTGATGAGTGGAAGTCTTTAAATTTTATGTAGTCAATAGAGCAAATTATTGTATAGCTTATATTTTTTGTTAAGAAATCTTTCCTTTACACAAAAAGCACAAATATATTTTCTTATACTGCTCTTTAAAAGTTTTATAATTTTGTTTTTCATATTTGTCAATGTACTTGGAATTGATTTTTGTGTATGATGAGGGTCTAATTTAGCTTTCTTTTCCATACAGAAGTGGAAGTTTCTTGTGTAATGCTAATCCTTACATACTTGTTGAGGCTGACTGTTACCACCTAGGGATTTTCACCATTTGAGGAGCTGTGTTGCTTTAATTGGAAGTTCCTGATAAGGTGCCATGCTGTGTAGGTTTGCTGTCTTCTTCTGAGGTCTCCACCATGTCTTTTCTACTGTGCATTGGTGTCCTAGTCTCCTTTTCTGATAAAGCTACCTGCCATATTAAGTTAGGGTCCCCTTTAACCTCACCTTACCTTAATTACCCCATTAAAACAATGTCTGAGACTATCGTCACATTCTGGGGTACTGAATTTTGGGGTGCACAATCCAGCCCCCATATATAGAGTATCTCCATATGCGTACTGGCATTCAGTTGACCTTCTCGTTGAAGTGTCTGTTCAGTCCCTCGCCCTGTTAAATTGTATTTGCTAGTTTCTAAATATTGAGTTCTTTCTGTATTTTGAATTCCAGACCTTTCTCAGATGAGGGTTTCAAAAATGTTTTGTCTCAATCCATGGCTCATCTTTTCATAACCTTAATGGTGTCTTTCATAGAGAAGTTTTGGATGCTATTTATTTTTATTTTAAAGAGGATAAAACCAAGGAAAATAAAACAGAATAAAACTAATCAAAATAAACCTGTATAAGTGATACAGGACTTCAAAATTGTATAAAATCAACAATAGTTACTATAATGCCTTTTGTTGTCTTCAAAATAGCTGCAGATACCTTTGGACATAGTAAAAATCAAACAGAACAGAATAGAGTAGAAACAATAAAAACAAAGCAATGAATGCAATGAAGGACTTCAAAATAAACTAATGGTAAATCCAAAATGGCTACTGTAATATGTCTTGCTATCTTTTAAATAGCTGTTTATGCCATCAGATTTAACATAAACAAAACAGGAGAGAATAAAATCCAACCCAACAAAACAATGAAAATGATATGATTTCCAGGTGGGGACTGCTTCCTGCTGAGCCTGGTTCTTTCCCTCTGCAGTCTGTGAGTGGCACTGACTCACAGAGAGAGGCTTGGGTGTGGCTGTCCCCACTCTGGCAGTGACCTGTGCATGGTGCTAGATTCCAGGCAGGGGTTACCTCCTGATGAGGTCTGGTTCTCTCTCCCTGCAGTCCACCAGTGAAGTTTTAGATCTGAATAAAGTCCAAATTATTATTTTCTTTCTTTCTTGGATTGTGCTTTTGGTATCGTAGGTCATCATTAAACCCAGTCATCCTGACTTTTGTCCTTTGTTGTCTTCCAGGAGTTATATACTTTTATGTTTTACATTTAGATCTAGGATGCATTTGAGCTAAATTTTGTGGTGTAAGGTCTGTATCTAGATAAATTTTTTTTTGCAAAAAGATGTCCAGTTGTTGCAGTGTCACTTGTTGAACAGGCAGTCCTTTCTGCATTGCATTGCCTTTGATCCTTTGTCAGGGGTCAGTTGACTTTATGTGGATCCATTTGTGGGCTTCCATTGATGTGTTTTTGTGCTTTCACCGTGCTGGCTTGATTATAGTAGCTTCACAGTATTCTTCAATTTGAGTGGTATCAATCGTTCAACTTGGTTCTTCTTTGATATTGTGTTATCCTTCCATATAAACTTTACAGTCATTTTATTGAGATTATAAAATAACTGGCTGGGATTTTTACTGGGATTACACTGAATGTAGAGGTCAGATTGAGAAGAGCCGACATTGTACTATGGAGTTTATGGATATGGACTAGCTCTCCATTTATTTATAGTAGTCTCCCCTAATCCACAGTTGGTTATTCTGCAGAGACAGTTACTCGTAGGCAACTGTACTCTGAAAATACCAAATGAGGAAATTCCAAGACCAAACAATTCGTAAGTTTTCAGTTGTGCACCATTCTGAGTGGTGTGATGAACAAACTCTCACACTGTCCTGCTGTGTCCTGCCCAGGGTGTGAATCATCCTTTTATCCAACATAATCATGCTGTATGTGCTGCCTGCCTCTTGGTCATTTAGTAACCCTCTCTGGGTTACCAGATTGACTATTGTAGTAGTGCTTGTGTTGAAGCAATGCTAATGTTACTTAGTAATGGGTCCAGAGTATGAGAGTGATACCCTTGAAATTCAGATATGTGAAAGAGGAAGAAGGGGCCTCCTTAAGTGACAAGGTGATGTGGGGAAAAACACAGTACTGTATATGCAGTATTGGATTCAGTACTGTCCATAGTTTCAGGCATCCCCTGGGAGTCTTGGAACACATCTTGAGGATAAAGGGGTGCCATTGTGTGTGTTTTCTGATTTCTTTCATCAAAAATTTCGTACTTTCCTCACGTGGACCTTGTGCATGTTGCTAGATTTATGCTACGTGTTTATTTTTTTGTTGTTGTTACTGTAAATGGTATTGTTTTTATAATAATTCTGCTTACCTTATACCAGTTTTCTTCTGGTTAACTATGTGCCTGATACTTCTTTTTCTATCCATTGATTTGTAACCTTTCTGTCATGCATTTAGACTATTTCCTAAATTGAATATAATTGGTTGGATTTTACTTTTTTAAAAAATAGCACTTGACAATATCAGTAATGTAAAGCTTCATGCATTTGAATTCATTGTAATTACTGATATATTAGTAGTAGTGTTTTTGCTGTTTTGCTTTCTACTTGATCTACTTTTTTGCATAATAAATGGTTTTCCTCTCTTGATTTCTGATTATATTCTTACCCATTTTTTTTTTTTTTTTTTTTTGGTACCGGGGATCGAACTCACGACCTCACACTTGCTAGGCAGGCGCTTAAGCCACTGAGCTAAATCCCCAGCCTTTACCCATTTTTTATCCATTCTATTTACCACCCTTTACTTGTGTATAAGTTATACTATGAATGACATTTTAGTAATTGCTTTAGATAATTTAGTAATTGCTGGGACACAATACCTGATGACTGTAGTGTAAAGAAGAGGTCTAATTTGACTCATGGTCCAAGGGATTCAGTCCATGGTTAGCTGGCTCCAAGGCAGAAACATTATGGTAGAAGAATGTGGTAGAAGAAAGCTATTCAACCCATGGTACTTAGGAAGCACAGGGACAGAGAGAGAGAGGGAGGTGGGGAGGGAGAGAGAGAGAGAGAAAAAGAGGGAGAGAGGAGGGGAGTGGAGGGGAGAAGAGAGGACAGGGAGAGGAGAGGAGGAGCCAGGGAGAAGAAAGCACCTTTCTAGGTCACACCCCCAGTGACCCACCTCCAGCCAGGCCCCACCTTCAAATAGCAGATTCAGCTATGAACTGTGGTTGAAAATACTGATGAGTGTAGCACCTCCATGATTCCATCACCTTCCAAAAACTCCACCTCTGAACAGGAGACTTTTGGGGAACATCTTTGATCTAAACTGTAATTTCGTATTTACTAGTATCTTTATTAATTCCCACAACTTCTACTTGAATCAGTTTGTTTTTACCTCATGGGCAAGCTCTCAGTTTTTGTTTACCTTTTCCAGTGATAGTTTTTCTGGGTTTAAAATTTTAGGTTGAAAAGTGTTATCTTTCTGAACAATGATACCGTGTATCGTTCTCCAGTTTTCTGACTTTGGTCACTGTGAGTCAGCTTAATCCCAATTGTTGTGGTGATTTTATTTTAAAAATGTTTTGGCTATTTTTAAAGATTCCTATTTCCTTTGAATTATAGTTTTACCATGTTTCTGGATGGAGATTTCTTTTTATTTATCTTGTTTGGCATCAGGTGTCTTTTTGGATCTAACAATTGATATCTTTGATTAATTCTATAAAATTCTTACCCATTACATTTCAACTATTTCTCCTTTCTCTTTACTGTCTCCTTTTGAAATGCGGATTGTGTGTTTCATATTTTCTTTCTCACGCCTCTTTTATGTTTCACAACTTGCCCTTTTGGGTCGCATTTTGATGTCTTCAGAGTTAACCTTTTAGGTATTTTCTGATTGTCTCTTCAGCTGTGTTAATTCTGCTGCTTAATCCAGCCACAGATTTTTTTTTTTTTTTTTTTTTTTTGGTACCGGGGATCGAACTCATGACCTTGCGCTTGCCAGGCAGGTGCTTAAGCCACTGAGCTAAATCCTGGGCCCAGCCACAGATTTATTAACTATAAACTTTTGTGTTTTACTCTTTGCAAATCTGCTTGTTACTGTCACTTGTCCATATTTTCAAGTTCTTCTTTTATATCTTGAAATACTTTAAATCTTGTATTTTGTATGAAGTCATTCAGTATCTTAAGTTTTTGGGAGTCTGATTATGCCATCTGTTTCTGTGAAACCTAACTCACAGCACCTTCTTTCCTTGTGATTTTTATCATGTATTATTGTGAGATGCTTATCTTACCCAGAATTTCATAGATGAGATTCTTTGAGGCCTATGTCGATGTCTCCAGAGATTGTTTACTTCTGCTAGGCACCTGGAAGCACTGCCAACCCAAGAGCACTTTAATTTATAGTCTCTGCAATTTTTTTATATTACACAAATAACATGAATTTAACTCAGGGTCACAAATTACGAGAGAAAATTTTATCTTTCTGCTTAGCATGAAGGGTAACACAAATCACTGTCCTTTCTCGTCATTGACATTGTGTCTCCTTTGTTTCTCATGACGAATCCCCTGAGCACGCACCCCTCTCATCTGGAATCTTCCAGGAGAGTCCCGCAGGGCCAGGACTTGCTGCTTCCAGGACCCTTCCAGGCAGGGTCCACGTTTCTTGGAGTAGAAATCCCATGATACAAGATAGCACAAGAGATTCTTTCAGCACATCTACCTATTTATCTTTAAAAATCTATCTTCTGGAAGGTTTTTTTTTTAACTTTTTATGGTCATGGTAACAGTCATGGGTTCTGAAGTTTATTGTTAAATGCTTTATAAACGGGATGCCTTTAATGATAATGTTTTAAAAATTGTCATAGCCTTTTTTTCATATGATTATCAAGAGTATAAGATTTGCATTAGAATAAATGGAATCAACAGTGTCAATATATAATTCAGTTTTATTATATTTTCACTGAATCATAAAGGCCTCGGAGGTAATCCGTGATGTTAACTTATTCCTATATGAACAAAGCTTGATCAGCAAAGTAAAAATAAAAATCTGTCAATAAATCTAAAGTAAAGTTATGTTCTGTATATGTCCTTGTCTTCTTTCTCCAAAGAAACCTTTGGTATCGTAGAACATTTACAGAAAAGATGATAAAAGAGAACTTTCAATAAGAACTGAAAACGTGTGATTTATTTTTCCTCTTCTAACCTTAACTTTCCTATTTAGGTTTTAGGAGGAGTTTTAGCACAACTTCTGCTTCTTCCCAAAAAGAGATTAACAGGAGAAATGCTTTTGCCAAGTGAGTATTGAGAAGATTTAGAAAAATGCCTTTCAAGATGAATATGATGAGATTCTGTGAAGGAAGAGAAGTGGAATTTTTATCTTGCTCATTGCTTGGTAAAATTTTAACACGTAAGAGAGAAGGTGTGATCAGTGTGTTGGATTCTTCTTTCTTTAAAAGCTCAATTAAAAATGTCGCAAGTGACTAAAAATAGTACTTGCATATTTTCTCTTCTAAGAGGTTAGTATTCTTAATAAAAGTTGGAGGAATTTGCATTTTGTGTTTTTATTGCATAGGGTGAATTGCTTTTAAACTCTGCCAAATTAATCAAAGATTTGATTTTGTAAGGTCAGCAGTACTTGAAAGAAATGTAGCGCCTGTTTGGTTAAGGTGACCTTGCAATTATTTTTTTAAAAATGCTGCCACTTGCTCTTAAGGAGTACACTACTCAAAACCATCACTGGTTTTGTCACTTTTGAAGCTAGGCTTGCTTGAGTAGGTAGAGTCGAGGAGAGACCTTCAGGGTGTGGCAGAGTCTGAAGGGAGGGAGCTAGCAGGGTCCCAGTCAGGATGTCTGGTGACAGGGAGAAGACATTGCAGGGAGGCGAGGGCAGAGAATAAAAGGTCGAACTGTGGAAACCATGTGACAGCAGGTGTGGGTCAGACAGGAGGAAGGGATAGCACCTTACTTGTTTTCTATAAAAATGAAAAGGAAGAATTGTTTCATTCAGAGCAAAAAATGCCATGCCCTCAAAATTGCATGTACCCCTCATGCCAATAATGCGAGTGATGGCTTAGATTGCAATGTAGCTGTCACAGAGACCTGATGGGCACAAAGTACCTTCTCTCCACTGCGCCCACACCCACCCGCTGATTTCAGACCATCTCCCGGTTGTCAGGAACCTCTGCTTACGAGCTGGCATGGAGGCCTATGTATGGATTCCAGCCTGTGCACCAGGGTCAGCTCAGGCTGGAGTGGCAGGCAGAACACCTGCAGTTCCATTGCCAAGGTTCCATTATTCCTGCATGTGCTTGTGTTTCCTGCCTGCATTCTAAACCCTGGGGGAGACGCAAGGCACAGCACACAGAGCTCACCTGGTTAGCGCCCGTGTTTCCTGCCTTAGCTCACGGGGATATCCTCCCAAGGGACGGCCATTCCGTAAACTCTCTGCTTTCTAGAAAAAAGTAAAATAAACAGTGCCACCTGTGTTCTGCTCCCATGGTGCTGCGTGTGTTCCCTTTTCTGTCTGCCTGATTTTCTAGTTAGCCAACAGTCACTTCCTCACTGATGTGCCTTCCTGGAGAGATTTCCTCCTCATTGCGCACACTCTGTGCACACTCTATACCTTACACAGTCTTTCTTACAGTTTGTCACATTGTATTGATTTGTATTGATAAATTTCTAGAGCTTAGCACCATGCCTGCTATTTACCAGGTGTCCAGTCAATGTTGAGTGAATAAATTCACTCAAACATGCTGTAATTTTGAGTTCCATGGTTCTCTGAGCTTTTGAGCTTTGACATAATTTGAATCGGAATCAATTTTATTAGAATGTTAAGTGCGTATCAAGCACTGCTTTTTGTTTTAGACATTGAATTATTTCTTTATAAGGTCTTTTTATGAAAGTTGATTAAAACCAAATGCAGATAAAGATCATCTTGTCACTTAGATAAGATTATCTCTATTAACATGTTCGTATATACTTTTCTAACTTTTCATTCTTTTATTCATTCATTTTGCAGTAGTGGAGATTGAATCCAGGACCTTTACACTGGGCTACCTTTAAAAATTTTTTTTATTTTGAGACAGGGTGTAGTTAAGTTCCGCCAGGTTGGGTGTGAACTTGCTTCCTGTCTCAGCCTTCCAGAGTGTTGAGATTATAGCTTTCTGCCATCACCCCCAGCTCTTTTCCAACTTTTTTCTGATGCAGGTATCTGAATGTTTTAGCAAAGGTAGATGAGTCAGTCATATTCTATATGTCCTTTAGGGAGCTTTTCCCCCTTAATACATCATAAACAGAATCCCATATTCTTTAATGCTTTTCATCACTGTGACTTTTGCAGTTTTAAAAACTGCACTTTAAAAACTCCATTTGTTACTATATTATGCCATAATAGCAAAAAAGTCCTAACTTAGGTAATAGATGGCAAACTTTTTTGTGAGGCATTGAATCCAGCCTTTGTGCTGAGCTGTGTCTCTGGTCCTTTTTTATTTTGTGGTAGGATCTGGCTCGGTCATTAAGTTGTACTAAGTTGGGCTCCGTCTTAACTATCCTCCTGTCTCAGCCTCCCACAGTGCTGTGGTTATGCTGCTCTGCCCAGCTAGACGCCAGACTTTTAAAACATGCCTCCCTCTCTCTGTCTCTGCCCCTCATGCTTCCCCAGCTCACGTGTGCGCGCGAGTTCTTGAAATAAGAGAAATACCTGGCTTAATTTTCTCCGCATTCTTTATAAAAAAATTCATGCTTTAACACTTTACTTGGAATTTATTTTTGAGTTTTTAGAATTGTAGTGAGTGCTTAAGAATCATGTATGTCTTTCCAAGTAACTAATTTTTACCCTTACTCAGTGTTTGCTCCTTCCTGATTGCATTGAAGTTTTACTTTTTAATCACATACAATTATGTGTATTTTTAACTTTTCTAAAATACCTTTTATGTAATTTAGAAGTATAGTCTTTTGCCAGAGCCACGTTGTTTGAACTACTGTAACTTTGCAATTTACCATAACGGTGATACAGATTTTACCTACAGTTTTACACTGTATTCCTCATGTGGATACTCATTATGGTTGTGAGATCCTGGTTTTTTTCCTTGGCCGACCTGAGGCCTCTTTTTTTTTAAGCCTCTGTTCCCTTTCTGTGGAAAGGGGGGCAGTGTGACCTCTGCTGATTTTGCCGGTTGAGTAAACACCCTGTGTGAGGAGTTAGATATACATTAAGTGCTCAGGAAACGATGGCTTATTATCATTGTGTGAAAATTACAGTTTTGTCAGGTTGAAAAAAAAGTAGCCAGTTATAGTGAATTTGAAGAACACATGCATGCTTCTCTTAACTTTTCCTGTTATATATCGTTCAGTGAAGATTTGCATAGATTATTATGGATATTACATATTGCCTTGTTTAGTGTTGTATTTGTGCATTCCCCATGGTTAGTAAGAATTTAAAATTGTTTTCTAATTAGAACTCTATCACGTATTAATGTGATGTCTCAGAATGCCTCAGAGCCTCAGCTTCCTAGCCATAAAATGAAAATTACTTTCTTTTCTTAGGATTGGCTTGTAGGAACAAATGAAACGTTGTTCGGTAGTATATTTAAAAATATAGGAAAATAGAAAAAGAAATAAAATATGTAGGATCCAGGTCTCTTCCAGTTTGGGCAGGAGGCTGATTGTCTGCTGTAGTAATGGGCAGGGGGGATTTCTCGGGAAGGAGAGGAGGCATGGGGTCCAGGGCGGACAGCTCCAGGTAGCTTTCTGGGTGACCATTTTGGAAGCTGCAGGGCGGAGGTGAGGCTTTTTCTGGGGTGTCAGGGCCAGGTCAGGGCCAGCTCCTTCCAGCTGGTGGGGCGGGGTGGGCCCTGAGCAGCTCGGGTTAAGGCCAGCGCTGATCTGGTGGTGAGTTTGGGCACCAGGAGTCACCCCATTTCAAGCAGTGTAATGTCCTGCCGGGAGGAAAGGGACAGGAATCCTCCTTGGGGCAGTGCAGCTGTTTCCCCTCAGCGTAGGCCAGGAGGGTGCTAGAGCCTCGCGTGTCGCTGGAGGCCACGTGTTTAAGAGACCTGTGTTTCCACAGCTGTGTCCCTAATCTCCCCAGCTAGACACTGGTTTTCCCAAGTTGTAGATTTTAAAACTGTTTTAATATAAAGAAAATATTTAAAAGACAACAAAAAGTAATTTATCACAGCCAAAACGCTAGCTCCTTCTGCCTTTGCGCTATTTTATAATATTGATAGTTACATAGAAACAAGTGTATTTTTTCTAATTGCTGTTTTATTGAAAGCATGTGTGTGTATGTTTATAAACCATAGATTAAACTTCATATTCAAATCAAGGTTGTATTTAAATAGCCAAAAGAGAACGTCTTTTCAAATGTTAAAAGTATGTTGTGTGACTGCTGTTTAGGATCTGGAAAGGTCAGATTACGATCATGAAGTACTGTGAATTAAAGTCACTCTGATCCTGACAGTGGACGCACATGGTAAAACGCCTTCTGTGGCCTCGCGTCTAAGGACCGTCCCTACTTTCTTCCTTCTGCGCAGGTCCAAGACGGTCTTGCGCCGCAGCTGGAGCAGTGCCGCCACTGCTGGCGGCCTGGAGGGGAGCGTGCGGCTGCACGAGGGCTCTCAGGTCCTGCTCATGAGCTCTAACGAGATGGGTACCGTTCGGTACGTGGGCCCCACGGACTTTGCGTCGGGCATCTGGCTTGGACTGGAGCTCCGAAGTGCCAAGGGGAGAAACGACGGCGCCGTGGGTGACAAGCGCTATTTCACCTGTAAGCCGAACCATGGCGTCTTGGTTAGACCGAGCAGAGTGACCTATCGGGGCATCAACGGGTCCAAGCTCGTGGATGAGAACTGTTGAGTTGAAATCGTAAAATAGTCAATGAGCGCTGTCATGTGCGTTCTCTCCGCCTCCCCCACCCTCCCTGTCTCTTTCTGCCTCTGTCATATATGGTATAAATTAGAGTTCATGGCAAATGGTTTATTTAGCCATTATTTAAAATTTGAAAATGCAGTATAGTTATCGTCACAAAAACCATTATAACAGCTCAGAGAGATGCCTTTAAAAGGTCACAATTATGAACTCTGGGGAATCATGGTTCTCTTAAGAACAGCTTCAAAATAAGCAAGTTTTTAAAGCTTTTGAAACTTTAGTTCCCAAGAAAATTCTGGGACTCAAAAAAAAAGTGCCATTAGATGAGTAACTGATGCATTACTTTGCTCATTGTGTTTCGCTTTTGCACATGATGTGTTTTTCATAGTGCCATAATTGTAAGATTTTTTTAAAATCAGCTTTGATGAGCATAATGTTCACATGATGTCTTTCTGTTAAGTGTTCTTTAAATTTTTCTTTGCATGTTTTACTACCAATAGGCAGTAAATCTATGACTAGTGTGTTTTTAATATTTTTTGGTAAATCACGGACGGGATCTTGTGAAGATGCATTAGTATGTGGCAGGGGCTGTGTTTAGCAGCCGTCTGGCTCTGCCTGGGCCCAGGCCGAACAGTGAGACAGGCCAGTAACTAATGGGGTAGCAGAGCTGCGAATGGATGTCTCCTGACTTGTGGCCCGTGTCCTTGCCTCTGCACAAAGCGTGTAATCTGCGATTGTTCCGCTGCTGTTTACCTGCCTCATCTGTATTATAGGAACTACAAAAAGCCCCATGATTAAGGTTTACACAGTCAAGTCAGAAGTTTTGCACATACTTATTTAGCTTCTTTATTGGACCTATTTGTAACACATGTAGCACTTTCAAAACATGATGCACTTTCGTATCTGTGGAGATGTTGCTATCTTTTCCTCCTGGAATTTGAAAAGAATTTTTTAAAAAATGTATTGAACAGAAAAGAACAAATTAAGATGTGTTGGGAAGGGTGCATTAGTTACTCGTGTAGAGGTGTGTGGTTTGTGTCACTCATGCATGTGGCGTTATGTTTTCCACGGCTGCTGTTCTGTGTTTCTTTCCAGGGGCTGCTGACGTCAGCCTGTCACAGGGCTCCTGAGCAGGACTCTTGTCACTGCCCTTCTCCAGCTTTTGTTAACTAAGTTTCACGACACGCGTTTGTCCCGTGGAAATGTATTGAAGTTTCTGTTCCTGTCCTGTGTGTGTAAAGATTTATCTTTTACTGTAAATATTTAGACTTTACAAAGGAAATATTGGGAGAGTTTGCTTTATAAGACTAAAAGTATACTTCAGAATGGAGCTTGCTTTGTGCTTAGAAATATATGCTAAGCTATTTTGCAATACACTATTTTAAATCTAAATTCTGTCACTCTGTTGCCTTTTTTTAAAGTGTGGTATTTCAAATACTGCTGAAGTTATTTTCCTGAAGTACATTTGCAAAATAAGGCTGCTTTATAATCAAGGCATATTTTTATTGATTGAAGAAAATGACTGTGCTTCAATTAAAAAGTAAACTTATTTTATTATATAAATTATTTCTTAACTCTATTTATACCTTACCATGAAATCCATGCCTGTATGGAACTTGAGTGCCATAGTTCTTTCTGGTGGATATGAAATGTTGTAAGTTAAAAGCAGTAATGCTGACTGAATTTATTTTTGAAGTCGAAGATCCAATTGTTCTCTTCATATTTAAATTAGGATTATTAAAGCCATGTAGCACTTATGTTTCACATACTGTACATCCAAATTAGTTGTTTTCATCTGTGTTCTGCTTATTAAATGTCATTCAAAGTTCATTTCTGAGCATTAATAAAAAGGGAAGCTGTTTGGTTTGCAATGGTATCTGGTCATTTACCTTCTCCTCAACTCTTCTTTTCTCCATGACTAGAGTCTCTGCCCTGATCCTTTCTCCCCCCACAGTAACTGCCTAGCTTTTTCCTGTCCCTAGACAAGGTCTCACAAGGTGTTAGCTTGGTATTCAGCCAGTAAACTTTGGTTGTCTTGAAGACGTGTTTCTAGTTTTCTAAGCTCCCTTGGCTTTCCTCTGTTTAGGTTGGATTTCATTTGCTTATTTAGGGTAAGATCAAACACCAAATTTAAATACTCACCTTTCCCACTAAAAGGCTTCGTTTTTTTATTTTAGGAAAACTTTTAGGGATTAATTTTAATTGCTTAACATTGTTGAAACACCGGTGATGCTGACTATGCGCGGTGACGTCTCCTTCTCCCAGGAACTCCGTGTCTCCCTCTTGCTTTTCCTCCTCAGCATTTGCCACCCTTGCTTGCTTGTGTTTAGCTTTTACTTTTTCTCCGTTCTGTCACTAGATCAAGGGGGAGATTTTTGACTGTTTTGTTCAACACTTTGTCCCCACACTTAGAATGACGCCTGGCACCCAGCACGTGCTCAGCAGACAGAGGCAGCAAAGGCCCCTGGGTGTGTAGCAGAGCTGCTCCCTGGCTGGCATCAGAGAGGTCAGAGAGGTAGCCTTGCGCGCCTAGGCCCTGGGACAGATCAGTTTAACTGGGAGGGGACACGACAAGAAAGGTTTGGACCCAGTAGTGCAGCTTTACCATGGGACAGCAAGAGGGAAGGAATGACAAGGTGTGGCCTTGCAGGGGGAGCAAAGGGGAAAACACAGTGGTGTCACTGGACAGGTCCCTGTCTGTTTTGCTGGGGCTGACTGAGTTTCTGTCTCAACATGAATCTCATTTAGAGAACATGGTCATATGTGTGGGAACAGCCTGGCCCCTGCCGTGTGCAAGTGTGCATGGCACTGGTCTCCCCTGCTATGTGTTTTTACTTTAGTTTCATGTTGAAGTCCTTCTTTAGGATGTGTGATGATATTATTTAAATCTGAATGACCAGTGGCTAAAAACCTAGCATGTTAAGGATCATTCTTATCTGAGAAACAGATCTAGTAATTGTAGCTGTTTATTAGATATTTGTTATCTGATCGACTCAGAATAATGTGTATGAACACATTGCAAGTCAATAGACCTTTTAAAAAATGTTTCTTCTTGCCCTTTGCTTCCTTACACTTATTTGTAATACAGGTGCAGTAGTTACTCCAAAACTCCTATTACCAGTTTCTAGGAATTGTTTACTGGCATCCCTTAGCACACAGGCCCTTGTTCAGATTGTCGCTTGAATAGACAGCAAGCATTGCTAGCGGAGTTTGTGAAGAGCCTGACCAAGGTGCACGTAGAGGATGTATGAAGATTTTAGAACAGTTGGATTTAGTGCCTTTGCAAATGCAAAAAGTTTTTTTCTACTGAAATTTTTGCAAATGTTTCTTTTTATAGGCGGGGAAAGTACGTCTCATAGAATTAGAATAGACGCACATTGGGACAGCTGTGTTATGTTGATGGAAATGAAGCGGTCTCTGTTTCATAGCTGTCCGTGACAGTCTTCCCTGTCTGTAGAATGTCTTCTAAGGAATCCAATTGCATGATGATACATAGCAAACCCCACCTTTTCTGTACCTTTCAAGTAAGATGCTGCTGAGCGAGGGCAGGGAGTTTTGACTGGTATAAAGATATTTTAAATGGTTTAACAGAAGCTGTTACCTTAAAGCATACTCTGTTTTCAGTATTCACCAGTGTCATGGAAAAATGCTGTTAAATGTGTTTTAAATTTGGCTCTAAAATACTGAATGAGCCCAGATATTTGAGTCTGTTTCTGCACAGGTAACTATGTATGCACATGCCCTGGTAGACATCTTCGGCAGCAAGAATTTGGTCTCAGAACTGAGTGTTGAATCAAGTTGTTTCAGTTGGCTAAATGAAGTCAAATAGGCAATCTCAGAAGTGCCTATTCTGTACTGAACTTGAATTTTAGGAATTTCTAAAGCATTGAGGTGTAATTATCTAAATACTGTGTCATCCCTGGCCTGGGTTATACCTGCAGAGGTTAAGTTCTTTGGGTTCCAGCATAAGGGGTTCTGCATGACTTTACTCAAAGTGGATTTGCCTCACTGAAAACTGAACTGCTTATTGCTCTTCACATAAATAAGATCGAAGTGGCATGGAGCTGAATCATGTTAAAATTACATGAAGCTTCAGAGCACTTGTTGTATTTTCTATAATTTGACTTCTAAGATGGATCTTAAAGCCAGTAGATAGCGTTAATGACATTGGCTGCCCCGACAGTTGTTGTGAAGATAGGTGTCACTATTTAGTATCTTTGAGGAGAAAAAAAATCCTCCAAAATGGACTGTGCAATGATTTGTAGTGGTCATAACAAATCCCATCCCGATGACAGAGGAAGCAGATTTTGCTGTGTAGAGCAAGTATGTAGAACATTACGGATCAGAAGAGTAAAGGACTAATTTTTTTGAACTTGATAGTAAAAATGGATTTCTAGTGAGAATTTCAACATTATACATATCAGGTAAAAATATTGGAATTTGCCCAAATGACTTTTTATATTTCTCAAAGGGAATAGAGTTGAGGGTCTTAAGAAACAGCCCAAGAGTCTTGAGGCCCATGTCTGACAAAGGAAAATTCAGTGTAGTGTTCTTTAGTTTCTTATCCTTTATAAGACATTACCAGCTGATTATTGGTATGTACACAAGGCAAATGAGTCTCTGTCTTTAAAAATACTTCTTTTGAGAACTGTGAAATACGACATAAATTCTTTTGGGAATAAAAAAAGATTTAAATTATTTTTCTTCAGCAATTAGGTGCAATAAAATGTGGGAAATCCATCTGCTGTCCTCAGCCTTATCTTTGTGACATGTGTGAGTTGGCTGGCTTTTTGGATTCCCCATTCCCAGGTCCACTGTGAAGCTCTGTTCACAACAGCTTTCCCAAAATTTCCGTGCAGTGGCAGTGGACACCTCTGTGCGCCTGAAAGGAGGGGTGCTCTCGGTTCCAGTGGTTAATTGGAGAGAGGACTCCTCAGTGAATGTCCACCATATTGGTGCCTGGGCACACCTGTTGAGCGACATCAAAACCGGACAGCTCCTGGTCCCAAGTACTTTGTTCTTTGTACCTTGCTTTGGGAATGGGCATCCCATCAAAGTACAGATCGATGGACAAGGGGCATCAAGTATTGCCTCGGATATCGGTGGTGGTGAAAGGCACACTTCCAAAGATAAGTTTTAGAGTTTTGCTAAGGCTGTACTTAAGAATAGTGTCACACTGAAGGTGCGAAGATCATCAAAGGGACTTAGCTTCCTCCAGGAAGCCATTCTGGTTGACTTCATTTTGCTCTGGTAATCATGATTGGTTAAGGGAACCGAGTAAAGGGAACCAGAGGCCTTATACTGAACGTGTGTCCTGTGGGTGGGTCGCTGTGGTCTGATATCTAAGTCTTCACTCCTGCTCAGTCTGCTTGCTGCTTAATTGATGAGTGCTGAACCCTCCAAGATGACTCAGTCACTTTAGATCTTACCAGCCTGGTACTCATCTATATGGGCAAACAGTGTCTCAAAATGCAAATATCCTAGATAAGAGTTGCTAAGGCTTAGTGTAAGTTAATGTGATGAGTGCCTTCGACTAATGCCAGCCGAGAGGAGCCTAGAAAAGGGATGGCTAGTGCTGGAGGGAGAGATGATTGTGAGCAATTACTTACAGGGGCACAGTAGGCCTCTTTGTGAGTGCTTGCAGGGAGAGCTGAGGGAGGATCAGAGCGGGGTATAAGAAATGGCGGTGGGCAGGCACCACAGACGCACTGGCATTGCGGTGCTTGAGGTTAGACTGGCAATGTGGTGTGCATGAGGGCGGCACGCCCGTTTTAAGAGCACCGCATGCTGAAAAGAAGACAGTTGTCAGGTTTATAGTCATAGCTCATGTGGCTGCTCCTCCCCCACTAATTATATTTAATAGACTGATCCTATCAGACTTCGCATGTTTCAGCCTTGCCAAGCTAGAACAATAGCTTTGTACTTAAGAAGGGCATTAAAAATTAAACAAACCTGCTGAGGATACCAAATGAAAACAGAATCTTAATAGCAGCCTTTCTGTTTGTTCTCATCCTCTTGTTTCAGGGACTTAAGAATGCTGGTTTGGTTCTGTGCGTTCACATAACATGGAGAACCATCGGCTGCAATGAAATTAGCAAAGTCGAATTTTAGATTCTTTGGATTCATTTAAAAAATCATTTAACAAAAGACAGGTTGACACCATGACACTTCATCCAATTTTATGAATCTTTGGGAAGTCTATTAGTTTAGCCTCACTTCATATGCATCTTGTTTTAGGTCTGCAGTGCTCACAGGAAATTTAGTCTTACTGCATTGCTAGAGAAAATTCATTAAAACAGCAAACTTTTGCATTTCCTAGTGGTATTCCCTCTGTATTTAGATATAAAGGCCCTATATTTTAAAGGATAGTTAATCCACATTTACGCAATGTCTCACAGCCCTAGGGTTTACCAAGTATTATGTGGAGACACCAAAAATTTTTAGACAGAGAATTAAATTGACCAAGTAGCTTTTTCCTATATTCTTGGAACTTAGTTACAAGTGTTAAAAATAAGCAATAGATGAAGCAGAACGTGGCACAGATGGAAGCACCAAGAGGGCTGGCATGGAACTGCTGAGGCCAGAGCAAGGGCACAAGAGCAGTGACCCCCGCAGCCCCCATATCTCGAGCCGCCCGTGTGGGAGGGCCTCGTGTGTTTTTGCAGCTTGTGTCTTACCTTGACCGGTGAGGTAGGGACGACCTGCTCTCCTTTTTGTACAAGGTGTGATCGAAATACTACTACATGGTGAATGTTTAAAATTTATTTTGAAATTTTATTATAGTGACACATTGCCATTAATTCCCCGCAGAATAACCTCCCCCCCCCCCTTCAAGCACGCTCGTCCCATCATTCTGGCTGCTTTCTGACGCAGTTCTGGGAGTCCTTTGTTTCTTCGTGAGGTACGATCAGAAATGTGAGTGGCAGGCTTATAAAAAAAACTGTGAGGAGTCCTCATCCACCTTACTCACCAGACCCCGCACTGTGCAACTTCCGGCTCCTCCTCAAAGGCAAAAGGACCGTGAAAGGCAAATGTTCAGGATATTGAGTCAACTGTAACAGCACAATGAAAGACAGGGGAGAGGACTTCTGGAGCTATTTCAGCAAGTGGCAAGAAGGGTGGAACAGGGGCATACGAAGCTAGGAAAGACCACATTCCTGCCAGTTTGATTTGCTGTCATTTTGAGAAGAAGCGAGTCACTCCTCACAGTTGCTACACTGTCATTCCCTGTGAAACAGTTGTGACCTTGTGGTGTCTTTATCCATGTGCAGTATAAATAATTACATAGTACTAGCTTATAGTTTAATTAGCATGACTCCTGCAAACTTTAAATGTGCCTGTGCATGTTCTAGATGGAACCTGCTACCGTAGTTAATGGACTTATTCTAATGCACAGCGTCCTGTACAATGCTGTGGCCCTATGGTTGGAGGAATATTCTGTGCACAGTAGTCCAGATTATTCTCATGCTGATACCTAGGGGTCACAGTGGCTTCAATGAAACATCTTGAGGGCTTCGTAACTCAGTGTGGAGTTGTTTATTTACTTATCCAGGTACACAGCTGGTAAGATGTGGCTAGCACTTACATGACATTGATGGACAGTGAAGGCGAAGGAAGGTATCACATCAGTCTCAGTGGTAGTAACGCACAGCCTGTATTTGTAGAGAGGAAAGGAGTAGGATTTCCCCCTTCCTAACTACCATGGGGAGTTGACTGTCTTCACTGTGTGGCACACTTCCTGCTTAACCGGTCACATTACAAATACAAAATCATTTTCTCAATTCACTGAAAGCTCTTCTGTTGTAATCCTTTCTCAAAGTGTTTCTTTGTTTCTCAAAGTGAGGTTCTAGAGCCTCTCTGGGTGCTTTGTGAGCTAGAATAGTGCTTATGTAATTGGATTACTTTTCACCAAAACTTCAGACAAATTTGGCATGGACCAAAGCTTTGCTGATACAGTTATTTAGAGGTGAGTCCATTGATGCTTCCACTTCATCTAGAGCAGATAAAAATATTTTGGCATTTAAGCAGATGGTGAAAAGTGCATCTGCGAATGTGCAGAACCAGTGCTGGAACCAGGCAGCTGCCTGAAAGGAAATGAACAGATGTCTGGTACCCTCACAGAACACAGTGGCTCTCTTACGAAGTGACACTTTTGATGGAGATGTAACTGAGAATGTGGGAAGAAAGGCACAGGTGCACGCACGCACATGCACACACACACACACACACTCACACACTCACACACTCACACACTCATGCACAGCCTTTTTGCTTGGGAATGCTTCATACCTAGCAAGTAACTGAAAATGCTTTCCTTCTAAAGAGAGGCTGTGCTCCAGCCCCCACCAGGACACAAGCGACATGATAACAGAGGAGCAGCAGACAGAAAGAAAAACAGGAACACTTAGGAATAAAGACATTCTTGCATGTACAGTTTAATGGGTTCCCAGTTCAGTTTCATAGAAATAAATTTCATCTGTGAAAGCCAGGTTCAGAGCCCCCACTGTCACACGGCGGTGTACCTCAACTCTCCAAGCACTCCTAAACCTCTTTCCTCATTGCTGCCTAGGGAAAAATTTTTTACGTAATGTAAATTTGTTGCTACAGAAATTATGCTGTGAATATTTCATCACATTTGTGTTCCCAGTATACTGGGATCGCGTGATTCAGGGAGAGGACACTCAGGTGAACAGGAGAACGAAGGATACTGCATTAGTACTTTCCTGGGACTCCTGCAGGGCTGTTCCTCCTGGGACCCTGCCTGTCACTGCAAGGAGGAGCTTAGTTTGGTGGGTTTCACAACTGAAATGGTTAGAAGTTTTTGGTCTAAGATGTATTGATACAGATGCCCACAGATGGATATGTTTCTGTGCTCTGATGTATTACTGCTGCTTAGAATTTTTGCTTCTAATTATCAGATCTGAATTAGCAGAAAGTTCGAACATAATTTAAGTCTTGAGTTTTAAATTCAGTGGGAAACCTCACACTCAGTCGTTCACTGTTAGTATCAGGATTTTCTTAAGGCATGAGGTATATTGATAGGGTTGGTGAATTCTGGATCTATGCTAGTGATTTACCATACTCAAAGCACTTGGGATGTATGTATTCCATTTAGATGAGTATACAATATATACATTTCCTCTACTAATGGAACTACTCGTGACATTGTTTTTACAATTGGCAAAGAATCAGTACAGTTAAAAGCATCTAGCCATCTAAAGTGATGTTTCGCTCAGAAGTTTGTGATTTTTCTTTTCCAAGGAAAGAATGTCTTTCTCCATGCTGAGTCATTACAATGAACGTTTTATTGTCATCCCCTCACCCTGCAGATTGTTCATGTCCACATCAAGAAAGTGAGGGAACTGTGACTTTCACTATGAGACACAGAAGCAGCTAGTTCTTACTACACTGAAGCAGAGCACACACAGTTTAAAAGAAGCATAAGGAAGTCTACAACCACCATGCGTGAAAACCTTATGCAACCAGTCTGGGCCTTGTATCGATCGCTTGTTTTTTAATGACATGTTCTTCTTTTGAGAGAATAAGGTGCACCCATGCTCAAAACCTTTGGAAAGCATGTTGAACGTACAGTATGTTATGTGGCACTTCAAAACAAGTTGGCACAGCATGAAAGTGACATTTGGTCTCTGGTTTGCGGTGGAGCCATGACCTCCCCTTGCCCTGTGGGCTTGGGCTCTCAGGGCCCAGGCTGGCCAGCATTGCTTTTGTTCTTCAGAATGGTGTCCTCGTAATGACCCGCCCCAGGGGCAGCGGTGGCCTCTAAAGGTAAGCCCTGCTGTTGGTAGCCGTAGTTGACATTCCCACAAGGGAAGTGACGCAGCCGGAATAGAGGCACCTCCTTCATGCTGGCAGTCAGTGAGGACGGCTCCAGCAGCAGGGAGGCCCCGGGCAGTCTGCCAGTGGAGGCAGTGGCACTGGGTGGCACAGTGCAGCTTTCTGCTCGGTCTGCGCTGCCCCGAGGCTGTGGCTCCTTCTTGGTGGCAGGATTGTTCTTTTTGGCAGGTTTCTCTGTAAACCATGAGCCGTAAGTTGGGTTCCACAAGCTGGTCGGCTTGTTTCTGGATCCCTGGACCCTGCGCAGCTCCGGTGGTGGTGGGTTCGACTGAGCGAATGCCATGTTAACGTGTCCCCCTGCCGCAGCCGGCCCCCGGGGACCCTGCATCAAGACCCCTGCAGCTGTGGGCTTCTTCACAGCCTTGCCGGAGGAGGCCGCCGTGGACAGGGGTGGTGGCACAGCGGGGGCCGGGACGCGTGCCTCCTCCTGTTTAGCCGGCTGGGGAGACACCAGCAGAGGGGGCATCCCCTCAGGGTCTTTGGGCCGCATGGGTACTTTCTCCTCCTCCTCCACTGGCGGGCCGTACTCTATGGGCAGAGCGGTGTTGATGACATCTGGATCCTGGGGTAGGAGAGAGGACCCGTGAAACGTCAGTCACAGACAGAGCGCGTTGCATCAGGAAGAGACCTTGGGCACGATTTCACCTAAACTTAGAGTATGTGCTGTGAGTGTGTTAACTCGCAGAACTGAAGGATAACGATCAAGTCCGACCTCATCACTGTCCTTGATGGCCTCGGAGGAAAATGTTGTAATGGAAGTGTGGATGGGGTGTTGGGCGGCACCCCACTGCCTGGGGTGGGCATTGGGGGTATTGAACAGGAGGAGCGGATCTAACCAAATTTTATACACGGATGGCTTACTGTAAAAGTCTTTTAAAAAATGATTCATTTATTCCCAATAAAACTCTCCCAAATAATGATGATAAAGTCTTTGAGGTTGACTTGAAGTGTGTATGTGTGTGTGTTTATGTGTACACATGTGTGTGCATACACTGCAGGGTCCTCTGTACTTTTCCCACCCACCTTTCTTAGGCCCAAATCCAGCTGGGTGTCAGGTGGGATAACTGGTCTACCTGGACTGCTTTGGCTAGGACGAGCCGTTTAGGAGAGCCCAGGAAATACTCAAGTGCTACCGGGAAAACCATTTACCAAAAACAACTTTGTACTAGGTCATTTTTATGTAATGATTGTGGCACAGACAAAAGCAGTTCCCAGAGCTTTAAGGCAAATTTGTGGGAGAAAACTTAACTCTGGGGAAATTTAATTCACTAATGTTCATGCAAATTGGGAAAGAACTCCATTACTTGAGTTTAACAGAACACATTCATCCTGTAGTCATACGTAAAAGAGGCTAAGAATGAAAACTGTCTTCTGACTCTTTCTAATCCTTTAGTTCCCTCCCTGTTTATTATGACTGTCTACGGTGAGTCATTTAAAAGTCACATGTAAAACTGCCTGATTTTGAAAGGGCTGTTCCATACTCCAGAGAAAAGTCTCCAAAGAAGGTGTATAAAGGGATATAACCCATTCACATCACGACCTCGCAACCTAAATGCCATCACGCAAACTTCTCCAAAAGAATCCCAGAGACCCAAGCAGGGAAGCTGCTCTGGAAGGAGGTGCCTGTTCGCCTGCCCGGCTCAAGGGCCCCTGGAGGTGGACAGAGAGGACAGCAAGTAACTACAGCTGGGAGAAGGTCCCATCTGAGGGGCTCTAGGGTGGCAGTGGGGCCATTGTTGGACTCTTCAAAAACAGCCTCAGAGTAGAAATCCTACAGAAGGTCCAGGAGAGAGGAGAGGAAAGCAGACATGGCGAAAGGAGGAGAGGACCTGTGAACAAAGTTCTGAGGGGCAGCTGGTGACACCTGGGCAAAAAAAGGGGGCTCCGGGAGCAGGTGACTCTGTGTCAGGCGGGGGACCCCGGCAGTCTCAGTCCGTAACCTCTATGCTTTTCAATGTGAACAATTTTTATCCAAACGAGTTTGAAGTGGTTTCATTCACTGTGGGGAGCAGGTACGTGTACACACCCCACCCAGTTCTTTTCCCTTCCCCTCCCTTTCCTTCCCCTCCTCCATCTCAAGATCCCCTTTCCGTTTAGGAAAGATCTACCTCCCTATTTCCTGCTGTCTCTCTTTAGCTTTGTATTATTTATACATTGGGTTTCTCATGTAAGTTATATGATATTTAAGCTCTTGTGCCTGACCTATTTCACTTAACACTGTGGTCTCAAGGTGCCTCCATTGAGTGCCACATGACTCAAATGTGTCCTTGATGGCACAGGAAGTACTCCGTTGTTCATATGCTTGACGAGGTGGGAGGCATGGTGGTCTGCTGAATGTAAGGAGGGAAGTGAAAACTCAGTCACCCCCGCGGGAGCAGGAAAGGGGGGTGCACAGGGACTGTGGCATGACTCGGAAGCTGTGTGGCCTCTCCAAGCCAGACCTGTACAGTGGGGGTCACCTGTGTCCCTTGATGTGGATAAAATGAAATGTGCGAAGAGTGATTAGAGCAGTCTGCACCTCCACAAGTGCCTCCGCTGATGTTAAACTTTCTCCAGATTACTTTGAATATTCCCTTAATACTCTGACATATATAGTTAGACATGCAGTATAGCAACTGTGGATTATTTATTTCGCAGGTTGTTATTTTCCAGGCAGCCTATAAAGTATTTGAGAGCAGAGCTGTTTCATACTTCTAGTTAATATCTGTGAGCTGAGCTGATTCCCTACGACTAAGCCTGGCACTGCGTGCTGGCGAAGGGAGTGGAAGGTATGGGTATTTATGGGATGAAATGGGCCAACAGAGATACCAGTCATTTCACAGATAATTGAATATTCATTCTCCTCATCATAAATCTTACTCTCTGACTAGTTTAATTGTAACTTGCCATTCTGGTATTTGTCATCTTTTAAGACATTTTCATAGAGATTAAATGCGGGATGGTCACAGAGAGAGAGTTTATACCTGTGTGCAGTATTCAATCCTCTCCAAAATTATGGCAAAATTGGGTCTGTCTTCAGGCTGGTGTTGCCAGCACTGGGTCATTATCCGGTACCTAAAAGAGTAAGCACATTCATTAAATCAAGACAAAGACAAGGGGTCCAGATCGCTTTCTGCCAGTACCATTCTAAATAGGAGGGACCAGACGTGGCCCAGATAAAGGGTGGTGACTCATCCAGTGCCCTCCTCCTCATTGGTGTATGCTGCCCCCGGCAGATAAATAAGCAAATTGGGCCCTTAAGGTGTTCTAATACAAAGCTAATTAACATGGACTTCTGGGCCTGGATTAAAGGTACTTCTGGGATGGGATATTCTATTTCCCGTCTGCTTTGATCGTGAGAGACGCTAGGCAGGACAGTGGAAAATGCAGGGAAGAGAACTATTTAAAAGAGACTCAGGAGGGGTTGAGTCTGGGACGCAGCTCCCTAGGGGTGCTTGAGGAAACAGACAGGCCTCGTGAATCAGCCTCCAGCCAGACGTGGGTGCCTTTTCCGGAAGGCAGGATTGCTTTGGGGCTGGAAGACAACCCCTCTCTTTGAAGTCATGTCCTGGAGCTTATTAAATGAGGCTGCTATCTGCCTCTTCATCTTAAAGAGACCTGTGTGGCTCCAGATACTCTTAGAGAAGAGAAACTGCTCAGTGAGCAGTATGAATGTTCCCGGAGGAGTCATACACAGGTCCGGGGCAGTTCTTAGGCGGGTCCATCCGTCCTCCGCTGGTGACGAACTCCAGAACTTCCTGGTTGCTTTTGCTGGGGTACGGCATGTAGCCCAGTGAGAAGATTTCCCACAGCAGGACGCCGAAGGACCTGGGAGGGGACAGAAGAGGAGACACACATGGAAGAGCTTACTCTCTTCCCGTTACACCCTTATCCATTTAGAGGACTGTTAGGATAGAGAAAAGGGGTGAGAAAGTACCACATGTGATGCACCATGTAAAGGAAATCACTGCTGACATTTTCTTTTTTCAAATTTCAGTTAAGGTTTTGTGTTTAGATTTTTTAATCTTACCTAATCACAGTTGTATTCAATGTGTAATTTGAACCTTGGTGTTTTCACACATTCCATTATAGCTTACACACGTTCTGCATTCGTACATTTTATAAATGAAATCTGAAGTGTCTGTAAAATATCTCATTGAGTAGTTGTGTCATAACTTGCCTTATCACATTTTCAATTTTCAAGGTATTTGGAACACTGTGAGGAGAATCTTCATACAGCTTTTAAAGGAGGATTTCCTTGCGATAAATCTGCTAGATTACTAGATTAGGACAATCGAGTAAGAATAAGGATAAGTCTCGTGTGATTAGATCAGAAGGTTATAAACACTGACTTCCAGATGTATCTCTGCTCATCTACCACGGAGCAAGAGAAGACCGCAGACAGCACTCAGGGTTCCTGGTCAGGGTGGGACACAGGTGGGAAATAGCTTGTGTCTTGCGTCTTGACTTGATAGTTATCCTAATGGAGTGTTTTCCTGAGTGTTTATTAATTGATTTCATTTTTTTCTCCTCTAAATTTTCCATTTGTATCTTCGGCCCATTTTAATTATCTGGAGAAAATATTATTTTTGTGTCTGTTGATTTTCCTTTGGCAATGTAGACATTCTTTATATGTTCCAAAGATGTCAACCTGTTATCAAAAAAGCTCCTTATACTACTTACCTCCCTTCTTTCTTTCCTTCCATGTGTGTGTGTGTGTGTGTGTGTGTGTGTGTGTGTGTGGTATTTGGCCTTAACGCAGAGCCTTTGTATATCAATTTTTTTTTCCTTTTTTTGGTGCCAGGGATCAAATTTATGGCCTTGTGCTTATGGCAGTGATAGTGCTACTGAGCTATATCCTCAGCTGTATCTCAATCTTTTAAAAATATTGTTTTCTTAAAAGTTTTGAGACAGAGTCTTGCTAAATTGCTAAGTTGCCTGGGTTATAGGCGTGTACTATATATGCTTGGCTAGTTATTTTCTATTCTATATTTTAGCATATCAAAAAGCTTTATTTTGAGGTAGTCAAATATATTAAAAATTTTGAGATTCTCATTTATTTTATAGTTATATAATCCTCCCTTCATTGAAGATTAAATATTTGCTATTTTTTTCTTCTGGTTCTGTTTGTTTTTCTTTCTTCTCCGAATCAGTTGGAATTTAATTTGGTATCCAGAGTGAGGTAAAGCTCTAAAGTTGGTTTGTTTACCCAAACTACTCCTTTGACACTATTCATAAAATAATTTCCCTTTTACCTGTTGACTTATGATTAAAATAGATCTATTTCTGGCCTATCCATCCATTCACTGTGTCTGCTTCTTGCATTGATGCCAATCTGTTTTATTTTTTGTGTATGTAGTATCTGATAAAGCCTTTGTGTCTTATTTTTTGCTTTTTAAAAATGCATTCAATTTCTCACTCGTTATTTCTTTTGAATGACTTTTGCAATGATTTTTATCATGTTCTAAGTAATCTCCTTTGATATTTTGATTATGATTTTATTGTAAGCTCTTAATGTAGTGAATAGCTTTTTTGACAAAGCCTAGTTTTAAAAAATTATTTATTTATTTATTTATTTATTTATTTATTTATTGAGACAGGGTCTCACTATGTAGTTCAGGCTGGCCTTGGATTCCCTATGTAGCCCAGGATGGCCTTGAACTCATGTCAATCCTCCTGCCTCAGCCTCCTATGTGCTGAAATTACAGGCGTGCACCACCGTACTTGGCTGTCTTTGTTTCTGTATCTGGATGTAGTTTTCTGTTGTTAATAAACATTACCACAAAGACTGTAGAGCACTACACTTCCAAGGATAGTGAAAGGCTGTTATGATCATCTTGGTGAAGTTCAAACACTTCTATGAGGAGGACTGGATATTTTCTGTATTTTTCAAGTGGAAAGGTTGAGGCAGTGGTTTCAGCACACCTATCCAGGACAGAATGCAATAGACAAATACGTTTCTTGCTTTTGCCACTACAAATTCCCTGGCACATATGTGACATGATCAAAATGTATGGTGAATATTTAATTTAAAAAATTATTACAGTAATATTTTTACAAATCGGCCTTTCTGTTAGATGGTACTTAGCGGCCTCCACTGTGTTTTTTTGTTTCTCATCACCCCTGGCAAAGACACTCAGGAAAGAGGACTTCTAGAACTCATTCGGAAGGTGGCAAGAATGGTGGCATAAATGTGTTCCAAGCAAGAGGAACTTTGAGGATCAGTGGCGGTGTGTGTTCTACTGTAGTAAATTTTTAAAAATTTAAACATTCACCATATGTAGCATCAGACCTTGTGTAACTTTCCTGCTCTGTTTGCAGTCTTTCTGCTCTCTAAGGCAAAGTTAAGCAAGAAAAGCCTAAAGACTTGTGGCCATATGTTCTCTGCTTGGACCGATTAGATATAAAGATAGAGAGATGACAGAGAGAGATACTGTCTTTTGAGAGAATCTCAGCGTCATTATTTTGCCTTGGTGTGTCAGCTCTCTATTATTTTGAATAAGACAGACACAGCTAAGCTGGGCTCCATCCTTCCTCCTTCCTCCTCCCCTCTCCCCCACTGAAGTTAGAATATATTTTTCCTTGTGTGTTCCCACATCTCTTAACAAGTTGTGACAGCAAAAACAATGAAGAATGTGTGTCACAGACTTACTTTTTGCCTTGTAAAATTATTCTTAAATATTATCCTGTTCCTGTTCCTTTTTTTTTTTTTTTTTGCCTGTTCCTTTTTGTAACTGCTTTTTCACCCCAGATATGCTTTTTGTGGTTTATTCACGTCCATACCTGTAGGTGTAGTGTGTTCCTTTGTACTGCAGAGCACTTTTCCTTGGTAAAAGTAAACCAGTCTGAGGAAAAACTAGATTGACTTTTGCTGTTTCTCTATCATAAACAATATGCAAATGAACACCCTCGCCCATGTCTCTTGGGGTCAACCTTTCTCTAAGGTAGAATGGATGAGTCATAGGAAATGACCATGCGCTCAAAACAATTTTTCACAATGCATAGTATTGTTGTGTCTCTGGGTGGGTTAGGGAGCTGCTGCCCTACCTTCAGTGCACCTTGGAATGGCCTGGAGGACTTGCTAAACGCACACCGGCCCACCCCAACCTTCTGTTTCTGAGGCCTGACTGGGAGTCTGAGAATGTGTATGTCTGATAGGTTCCCAGGTGGTGCTGATGCCTTAACCCATTGATTCTACTTAGAGACCCATGGGTTAGGTTAAGGCGAATTTCACTGACTTAGAGACAATAAAGGCTCCTGATCTCAGCCTCCAGCCTGCAGAGATGAGAAAGGGGCTCTATGCACTGCGACCATCATGGAGTTGTGAGGACATCTGTCCATCAGTTGACTGTCTTCTGTTCCTGTGTGGCTCAAGTGTCATGTGGCACTTGGAAGCCCTGGATTCTCTGACCGCTTTTTATTATTTTCTTTTCCCCTTGGAAGCATGCAGAATGCTCATTGCCGCTGGTCTGAACTGTCACAATGATGTGCTCCTGTGTCTCTTTTTATCAGTGGGCTTTGGAACTTGGTGGGTGATTTCATTCTGGAGAGTTTATGGTCTATTTTGGGAAATCCTCAATTAATCCTTTGATTTTTTATGCTTTTCATTTCCTCTGTTCCTTCTTTCTGGGACTCCTATTTTGTCAGCTTACTTGATCTATTGATTAATCCTCTTAATCTTCTTTTCTTTCCAATGTATCCTATCTCTTTTGAATTGTTTTATTTTTCCAGAAGACTTATCTAACACTGTATTCTAACATTTCTATTACTTTTACATTTCCACCTTCATATTTTCAAAAAATAAGCTTTTCTTTAGAACAGTTAAGGTTGAGAGGAAACTGTGAATACAGAATTCCCACCTACTCCACATTCAGTTCCTGCTATTTTTTTAACATCACATTAATACGGTACATTTGTTACAATTAATGAACCTGTATTAAGACGTTATTAAATGAAACTTAGTTCATAAGGATTTCCTTATTTTTTACTGAGTTTCCCTTCTCTGTTCCTGAATCCCATAGGAGACTCAGAACTACCCTCCACTGGGGTGTGTGTGTTTTCCTCATGATTACCCTGGGTCTCGGGAGGAGGCCTGTAGTGCTAACGTGCCACTTTCCTCATGTCAACTCATGGTTATAGTTTCAGCGTGACTTCTGTTCACACTAACCCAGTGAGCTGGTATTTGTCAGGTTTCTCCATGTTAAATTCTTCCCCCACCCCTGCTTTTCATGGCTGGACTTGTTGCGGGATGCAGCTGCCTCACACAAATGCTTCAGAGGACTCAGGCTCCAGCTCCTAGGAGGACTCTAGCACCGTATTTGCATTTCCAAGAGCTCCTTGCCCCTACAACTACCACCGTATGCAAACTTTTGTACTATGCTTATGTTTGTAATAATTTCTGTTCTCTTTCTGTGAATATTATGCTTTTAAGAAGTTTCCATAAGCATTCTGCATTTTCCTCCTCCGTGTTCTTTCTCTTAATGCTTATTTTATTCAGATTAGAATCTCTTCCCAAACTTCGGTGGATTCTGGGATGGCTGTCCCTATTTTCAAGCTGGGGCATTATAAAGTTCATGGAAGCTCTATCGAAGTGAGACCTGTGGGCCTGGGGCAACGGGCTGGATGGTTTCATTGGGTGTGTTCCTTTCTGGTAGCTGCTCTAAGGAATTACCATGCAGCCTGGGTGCAGCAGCCCACGCCTGTATTCCCAGTTAATTGGGAGGCTAAGGCAGGAGGATGGCAAGTTCGAGGCCAGCCTGGGTAACTTACTGAGACCTTTCTGCAGAATAAAATTTACAGAAGATCTGGGAGTAAATCTCAGTAGTAGAGCACTTGCCTAGCCTGTGTGAGAGCTTAGGTTCAACCTTTAGAATTGAAAAATAATTACCATACCCTTGATGGCTTAAACAGCATATGTTCACTCTCTCATAGCTCTGAAGGCCAGATATCAGGAATCAGGCTCTCTGGGCTGGCAGCAAAGTGCCAGCAGGGCTATACTTGCTCCTGAGGCCTGAAGGGAAAATCTGTTCTCTGTGTCTGGTAGCAACCAGAATCCCTTGACTTGTGGCCATATTGCTCCCATCTCTGTCTCTGTGACACCCAAGCCAAAGCTGTCTCTGTCTCAGAGTCCCTTGGGAACTGATTAGAAATGCAGATTCTCAGCCAGACCTCAGCCCTTCTGGGATCATACTCTCTTGGGATCGCTGGCCCAAGCACACCATCCCAGGCCGCAGTGATATGTGGAGGAGGGCAGCAGAACACTCACCATGTGTCTGTTTTCGAAGTAAATATTCCTTCCATGAAGGCCTCCGGAGGCATCCATTTGACGGGCAGCATGGCGCACCCTCCCTTTCTGTAGTAGCTGGCTCTGTGGGGAGAAGGAGAAAGCAGGCTCGGGTCTGGAGATGGTACCGAGCAGAAGCCCTGCACGAAACCTGAGAAAGTGGCAACCACACAGTCTGCCCACGAAAGGTAAATTAACGAGGAGTCCTCGGTGACTCAGGAAGAGAGCAAGGGACATAGATCATTTAGTTAAGAACCTCGGTGTCATTTCATGGCCCGCTAGAGGCAGGAAGGAAAAGATCTACGCAATGACTAACATCCCTGCTAGCAGATGTTTAGATCTCCCTATTGGATTTTGTTTATTATAACTCATAATGAAAAACATGACTCCACCTTTATAAGTACAGTGTGTTCTGATGACCTGTGGTAATGCAAGACCCAAAAGGGGAGGGCTGAGAGTTGGGCTCTCACTCCTTCTGGATCCTCTGTGGCACTCATGCGTCCGTGTTTAGTTCAGTAAGGGCTCTCAACGAATAGCCCTGATGGCTGGCAGGAGCCTGCCTCCTGAAACACACGCAGTCAGGAGAACGCAGGACGAGCCACGCAGTTAGCATAAAAGGTGGATGAGTTGATTGATTGTGTTTTCGCTGGTAATGTCATTAGTAACACTCTGATGAAAACTAATAAATTGACTCATCTACCTTTAAGCCAGTTGCCACACATAGCCTGATGTTCTGCTGCCTGGGTGTGTTATGGGAGGCAGCTTCCTGCCAGCTGCCTACATTAATTACTTCAATAAATATGTACTGAGAGTTTAGTATGTATCAAGTAACTCTGTCATGTGCTGCGCTTATAAATAAGTCATCATCTCTCTCGCTCCCAAGGCTACGGTTTAATGGAAGAAACACACGTCTGCAACCACAGCGCAGAACACATATAATAACGGGGTCGGAGCAATGTTCAGTGACACGAATGAAGCCTTATATGTTTCATGTGAGCTTGGGGTAAAGCCCAGGGAAGGCTACTCAGAGGGCCACTGATGGAGCTGGGAGGCCCAGGAGCTCTCCTGCAAGATCATCCTGACCACATGGACAGATATGTGAGGAATAGTGGGGATGTAGGTAAAGTGGGTGGTTTAAGCCTAGAGATGGGGAGCTCTAGTGGTTTGGATCTTAAATACATTCCAAGACCCAAGTGCTGATGGTTTGATTGGCAGCCTGCAGGGCTACTGGGAAGTGTGGAACCTTCAGAGGGTGGGGCCTAGTGAAAGGAAGTGACATCATCGTGGGTGTGCCCTAGAAGGGGAGATTGGGACCCAGCCTCTCCTTCCTCCCTCCCTCTGCCTTCTGGCTGCCATGAGGTAAACCGACCTCAGGCCCAAAGCAACAGTGCCAAGGGACCATGGACTAAAACCTCTGGAACTGTGAGCCAAAAAGAAACTTTTTCCTCATTATGAATTGATTTATCCCTGTGTTTGTCACAGAGACAGAAAGCTGACTAACACAGAAAGGAAGAGCTCGGTAAGGTGCTACAGCATATAGATATGAAAATGGAGGCAATCAAGGTATTCTGAGAAAGTAGAGGGGAGGAGCTCTGAGACTCGGTATAGAAAGCAGAGCAGTAATGCCAGGTGTGGTGGTGCTGCCTATGATCCCAGAACTCAGGAGACAGAGGCAGGAGGATCAGCTCAAGTTCCAGGCCAGTCTGGGCTACATAGTGAGTTCAAGGCCAGCCTACACTACGTAGTGAGATCCTGTCTCAAGCAAAGCCAAGCCAAGCCAAGCCAAGCCAAACAAAACAAATAGAGAGGACCTCTGGAAAGTCACACAGTGATAGTGGTGGGTGCCTCCACAGAGCTCTGTCCTGACTGTGTCCTCCACACCCTGCTATCCCACGGTCCCAGGGTGGTAGCAGTGCTGTCACCCCTCTGGAGCTTGTTCCCAGTGCTGACAGAGCCTCACAGGTGTATGGATCACCCCACTGATTCTCCAAACAGTTAAACCTCTATGCAACCATCTCCCTACTACTCCTGTGAGTTAGGGAAGGGGTTAATTGGTGACCGTGCAAAGGAATTACATGCTTAGCTCTTGTAACAAGTCATGGTTGTATCTAATTACAAAAAGGAGCTATGAGGTTGGGAAGAGGAGAGTGAAAAAAAGTGCCATAGAAATATTATTTCTAAAATCAAAGATTAACTTGTCAATTTTTAATGTTGCCTTGGGACTATGATAGAGAAAAAACAATGAAGCTAAGCTAAGTCCCTGTGGACTCTGAATCCACTGCAGTGTCCCCGCGGCAGGTAAGTGACCACTGAGCCGGTCCAGTATCTTGTCAGTGCAGGGTGCTTGTGCCCGTGGTGGGCTCTACTGCGTCCTTGTAGATTTCCCGAGTATTGAGGAGAGGGGTTAAGTTATAAAGTTCACTTGGAACTTTTTTTTTATAGCAAGTATCCAAATTATTCCATGTCTCAGAACATGGCAGGATTAGAGAGTTGGAACCAGAGAGACAACCCAATTAAGCACTCCGCGTCAATTACTGCAGGCAGTGGGATCCAGAATTAGACTCTCGGGCATGGGCACTAATTAAAGCTTCCCATATCCTGAAAGGAAATCACTGAAATTTCACAAGGGAAGCTGACAGAGTACCAGGATATGATGAAAGCTAAGTTAGTTACGGCCATTCCTTTCAGAGGATGGACTGGGGGTGGGGCCAGGCTTCCACAGGGGACGGCAGTCCACACACCTATAGATGTCTCGAGCCATCCCGAAGTCTCCAATCTTTGCTATTCTTCCGCTGCCAGGACAGGTCAAGAGGCAGTTCCTGGCAGCAATGTCTCTGGGGAGGAAAAAAAAAAAAAAAGAAAATATGTCTCTGAATTTTGTCTTGGGAAGATAAGTGTATCACGTGCATCACTAGGGTTTTCACCTCTGATATGAAATTTAGACGGCTCTTTCCTCTGCCCTATATTTCCTTTGTTATGTTAAACTATGTGGGAAAAAAATAGATATGCCAATTCCAAGCCTCAGAACTAACAGGCAAATGGAAAAGAATTAGGAGAAATTACTGCAAATGTTTGAGAACAACAATAACCAAAATATCTATAACAGGAACTAGAACTTGTTAGCCTTTCCCTACGTGCTAATTATCATTCTAGATACTTCATGTTTAATTCTCATAGCAACCATATAAGATATAGGGCACTCTAATCTCCATTTTGTTAGAAATGGAGGCTAAAAGCAGATGACACAGGAGCATAGACAAAATTCTTCTTGGCAGTAGGCTATTGTCACGTACAGACTACAGGATTATTTTTGCCAGTCCTTTGAAGAAGTGTTCCAGAACTATGTGACTTTCAGGATATCACATTGAAGTAGGTTTCAGATATTCCCAAATATTTCTAGTTGAAACCATTATGTTCTCACATCCATGATTATATGTAAAGTCTTTGCCAAGCTGCATGGCTGAGGACTCATTTCTTTGAGCTTATGAAGCTGGCTTCTTTGGAGTTGGGCTCCAGATGGCCCATTTTCCTATGGTGTGCCCCTGAGACCCAAATGGAAGCCTTCCAAGACTTGTCCACTCTGACTCTTGGACTTTGTACCCACTAACACGCATGTGGGAATGACGGTCACAGTCAGACATTTGGAATGGGTCTCTAATACTGTTCAAGTCCTGTGCAGAGAAAACAAGAAGTACCTTGTGAAACACAGATGGTGTTTTCATATTTCAACTGGTTTCATGATGGTTCTGATGTTTGATTGAGAAAAAACTTGGAGAGTTGACAGCTGGCTGTTAAGATAGTATTTATAAAAATAGGGTTTGGACTGTGAATCATGGTTTAAGATGCCAGACTAATGGGCTGGCATGGGTGATAGATGTTGCAAATGTCACTGACCTGATCCATAAGGTTTAAGTTGAATTTTGAAGGTCAATGGTGCATAAAATTCCCTAAAAAGCCATAAAGGCATAATATAGATGTCATCAAAAAGAAGAAAAAATAGCTGGATATATAGCTTCTAATTCTCAAGAGAAACACAGTGGAATAGACCAGTAACAATATTTATAGCTCCAAAAAGGTCTTTTATGCTGACACATATGAAATAGTTGCTTTAAGAGTGATCTTCAACTTAGTGACAAGAAAGTAAATGTAGTATCACAGACCACACCCAGAATTGGTAGAATGGTGCATAACTCTTAAAGCTGCAGTAAATCACGTGCAAAGGAAATAGATTTAATGAAAAAAAAAGGAGGGGGGACCTGCACCTCTGGTGAGGGAGTTCCGCTCTGAATTTAGAAAGTGTTTGTGTACGGAAGTCCATGAATCTTTAGGGCAGACAGGGGTGGGGGGGAGGCATACCCGTTGGACTGCTATGAGAATGTACCATTCTCTTCTTAGCTAGTTAGAAGACATGGAAGATGCTTTCCTATTACAGATTACCAAATGACGCCAAAAGGAAAGTTGTGATGGAAAAGGATGACTTTTGCCAGAAGTTTTATTTTGCTTAAAACAGCTCATCTGATGCATTCTTAATTTGATCTTTGACAATTTAATCTCTTATAAAAAGATAAAAGAGCCAAGTTTCACTGTGGGATCTAATCCCATCTCTCAGCGGCTAGTTACAGAGCTGGAGGTGACAAGAATCCTGAGAGAGTGTGATCCTATTATCTCATCATGGCTAAGAGAGCATGTGATACTGTCATAATATATCACATGTCTAGAAAGTAGATTGCATGGATATGGTCCTTCTGCTAGAGACTCTGAATGCTATGGTGCAGAATGCAGGTGGACACGCCAAAGCAGAAGTCATCTCAGTGAAAAGTGAAAGGAGACATTTGAAGTCACCAAAGGGACACACAGGTTGCTCTCAGCATGACATGGAGAAAACACAGTTCTAACCAAAGACACTTTTCAAAGAGAGCACAACCTTGTCATGACTGAGCATCACTAGAACTCAGCTGAAACTTATGGAAAGTTCTGGATCTAATGAAAAAGGCAAGACAGGACCAAGTGGCAACTTGAAGACTCTGGCTTTGGATGAGGACATGGAGGACTGGTCCCAGCTCTTCTTTTGCTTCAACAATTTCTATGAAGTCAAATAACACACAAGAGGAAGAGCTCCAGGCCAAAATGATGGAGCAGCAGTGGAGGTCACTACTTGGCGCTGGGAGTGATATTGGGAATGGTAGTAGGTGGCCTCCTCAGTCTCCGGTTTCCTCATGTTATCAGGGATAAAGAGGGCAGAGTTCATTACATACTCCTACGTTTCTACTTTTAAAACTCATACTGTAACTCTCATTTTCAACTTTGTAATTACCTATTCTAGTTATTATAATCACGTCTTACACTCTTTGAAGACGTGGGTTAATAATTGTGAGTCTACTGGGCTATTATTTATTAAATTAGAAGCAAATCATTAGCATGAGCTTTGCAAAGAGCCCAATACTCTATCTGACTTTTCGGTTTTCAGATCAAGCTGTCATCAGCGTCCACAAGGAAAGAAAAATGAGATCTACGAAGTTTGCAGCATTAAGTGTGGACGTGACGCCCCAGTCTAAACAGCATTTCGAGAATTGTGTATGGCAGAGGCAATGACATACAGCAGTAAAGAAAATAATGACTATGCTTTATTTCAGAGTATGTCAGAAAAAATTAATTTATCCAGCAAGCATTTATTGTGCCCCACCATAGGCCAGGGATACGGAGATAATGAGAACATTGTCGTTGCTTCTAAGTACCCATTGTCCAATATGGGAACATGTGGACTCCTTTAATTTTCCCTCCACAAGCCCAGTTTTCTAGATGGGGGAAGCTTAAGGTGATGCAAGACTTGAGTGTTGAAGACACAGACAGGATCGCTCACAGGGCGCAGGGCTCCCACCTGGGCATGGAGAATTCATGATACCCTCTTTACTTTGGGGGCTGGGGAAGCCTGGGAGACTCAGCTCACAAGGCCGACAAAGCTGGATCATCTAGGCAGCTCTGGGGAGAGAGACCCATGGTTCTGCTCTGAAGGGGATGCCCTGGCCTGTGGGACCCGTGAGGAAGGGTGCACGAGGTGGTGGGGCGAGCGAGCATGGTCACTTCGACTCACCGGTGGATGAAGTGGTTTTCCTCTAGATACTGACAGCCGCAGGCAATGTCCCGAGCCACATGCAGAAGGTCCAGCATGGCCAGGGAGGAGGGCTGACTCTGTGGGGAGACAGATGAGATCCACTGATGGAGCTCTCAGGGATGGGGAGGTTGGAAACTTGCTTTCTGCTTAGAAGGAGGCTGAGGACTGCCATGGCTCTGCCAGGGGTCTTGGCAGCAGCTGCACGCTAGAAATCTTCTAGTGTGGGGATGCCCATTCACAGGTGGGAATGCCCACTCACAGGAACACAGTACAGGGTGGATGTCCCTTCCCTTTCAGCATAGCCCACAATTCCTCTACTTTAACCTCTGTGCCCCACCCCCACTTATAAACAAGCCTGTAAGGAAACCAAGGGGGGGGGTAATGTAATTTTAAATGTCATAAATTATTTTTAAAATTTAATTTCCATCGAGCATATTCAGACCTAAAGTGGATTAAAAAAAGAAAGCTCTTGGAAAATAATGGACAATTAAGAGCCATCTCTAGCTGTCCTGTGCAGTCTCTTTAATGTAGAAGAAAATGTCACCTCACCTAAGGGACATGCCCTGTCTTGACCTCATGGACAGCCTTGTGGCGTGCCATGAAGTCTTTCTGAAGGTGACATCCATTCTTGGTCTCTCTTTTAATTAATCACAATGTAGGGCTGTTTCATATTCACTTTGTTGTGTTTTATTTTGAGTTGAGTTTACTATATCCCCAAGTGGACTTTGAGGTCTGGGGTTCATCATTCTCCTCCACTGTGTCCCCCATGAAGATGGGCGCATTCTGGGTCATTCAGTGGGCACTGGGAAGGGAGCTGGTTAGCTGGGTAGTAGCTCTGGACTATGGTTTACCTAAAGCAATGTGTTTCAAATATCTATGCAAAAAAGCAGAAGTGGGCAGTTACATCAAACCCCAGCAATGGTCTGAGTGAGTGTCCTCCCAAAGGTCCATGTGTCCCATGGATGACCCCCAGGGTGGTAGTATTGGGGGGTGATGGAAAGCTTTGAGAGGTGGCCCTAGTGAAAGGTCCTTTGGTCACTGGTGCCATGCCCTTGAGGAAGATTATGGGGCCTTGGTCTCCAGTTTCTCTCCGTTTCCATGATCTACACGGTTTGCTCTGCCGTGCACGTTGGCTATGATGTACCACCCTTGCCACTGGCCCAAAGCAATGCGGGGTCACTTGGTCGTGGACTGGAGTATCCAAAAACAGTGAGGCAAGATAATAATCTTTAATAATTAATTAATTAATTACCTCAGGTGTTTTGTTATATAACACAAAACTAATTCATATACTCTCTTATTTCTGTGTTGAACTGTTTAAGCCCTAGAAAGACAGAAAGTTGGTAACTCTTGGACAAACTCCTGACCAGAAATTCCTGCTTGTAGGGCTGTTGATTTTCTCCTCTTCCTACAGCTTGGAGCCCTTTCACCCCAGTCTGCACTGCACCCCCACAGATAGAGCAAAAAGTTGGTTCTTTAATTCTGAGGTGCCCCTAGGTGGTCACTCAGCCAGAAAGTAGCAGTGTAACTGAGACAGTCAGAGAACATCATAGGCCAGGAAAAACTCATTCCTGGGCCATTAAGATGTTATTCATTAAAAGGGAGATTTGTGTTTTCATTCTGAGACAGGACTGAGAAGCTGATTTTGCTGAAAAATAGTAACTCTCCTCTTGAGTCTACAGATACCAAATGGGTAACCAAAAGCAACAAAGCTTGACATTGGTTTTATATCTGTTTCTTTTATTACCTTAGAATGTTGGGTCAGATCTTTGCCGCACATAGGCATGCTCATTGTTTAGGGAGTGTCTGTGTAGTGACAAAGTCAGGGTGATCAGCCCTCGGCTTACATAACCTATCCCATCCCCGTTCAAGACTGAAGACATCACTGTGTGAGATTTACAGGAACATCTGACTGTCAGTGAATGCCAATTAGTTCCCAATCATTGCCCTGAACCCATGGTCACCTTAGATTCCAACAGAGCTGCCATAAAACTGAGATGGCCCCAAGCATAAATAGCATCTCATGGAGACTGGATTGTCCCCTCAAGTAATGAAGACTTCTCCCCAGGGCCATCTTGCAAAACCGGATCAGCCAGACTCTAGGTCACTTCAGTCCGTTCATAAAAGCCGGTGTCACAGGGTGCGGTTTTGCACATCTGTAATCTCAGCACCAGAGGGGCTGAGGCAGGAGGCTCACTATGACTCTGAGGCCAGCCTGGCCTACACAGAGTTCAGGGCCAGCCTGAACTACAAAAGGGAACCCTGGATCAGACAAACAAGCAAGCAAACAAAAGGCGGGCCTCATTCTTTTGTGAATGTGCCAGTTTGATCTCAGGGGAACCTTCATCTCCTCAAGCTGAAGTCCCTTCCCGGTTTCCTCTCCCTTTCTAACCCTGTCTGGTACACACTCCTATGCTGCTCACGGCCGCATCCTGAAATGCTTTCTCTGCCACAAGAATCGAGAAACTATGTCAGGAGGCAAGCTGAGGTCCCCTGTCTCCTCTTTGCTGTGACCTCCTCAGACTCCATCTAGGAACATGCTGAGGGTCCAGCTGCAGGCTCAGCCTGCTGGGTTTTCTCTTCCCAGGACCAGGCCCTCCCAGGACCTCTTGCAGCAGTGGTTTGGGTCTAGAGGAGGCAGGAGGGAATCCTGCAACTCAGGGCCATGCTTTAGCTCTGAGGAGACAGCTTAGGGAGAAGAATCTCCTGCTGCCGCCTGAACGAATCTGGGCTGGGGGCGCCAGGATTCAAGTAGTTAAAATTACACTGCTTCTTAGGAGACAGGGCCAAGGAATGACGGAACACAGGTGAACAGAGAACATGACGCAGCTCACAAGTCCAGCTCAGGGAACCCGTGTTTCAGCAGGCACTGGAGTGGACCTGGGCTTCACCCTGCTCTTTGTAGGCCGCTGCTCAGTCTCCCTCTGGACCAGGCTTCTCTCGGGTGAAAGTTCCTGATCCTATGGGCCTCATTGGTTTGCTGAGAGGACTCCACAGAGCCACAGGCTATCAAGGGACCTACAGTCTTCGTTGGGCTGTGGCAGGGGAGGGGCCCGGGGCTGTGCCCGTGTGTGGCTTCTCCAGAGGCTCTTGTAGGTCTGAAGCTCAGATCTAGGGAAAAGCCCTTCCACCGGAAGTACGCCTCCATTTTGCTGTAGTATTCCAGATACCTTTTCTCTTCTTAGGAAAATGCTTTCTGGTGGTTTTTTTTTTTTTTTTTTTGGTGCCGAGGATCGAACTCACGACCTTGCGTTTGCCAAGCAGGCACTTATGCCACCGAGCTAAATCCCCGGCCCTGGAAAATGCTTTCTGTTCCTACCAAAGGACTGTCCTGGCTGTAGCAGAGCCTTGGGGAAGAGCCTCTTTCCCTGGGTCTCAGCATCCAACACCTAGGATCTGTCAACCACTGATGTCTCAAAGGCCCCGGAACTGGGTGCTGCAGGGATGGTACCTTGCCAGGTCTTAGCTCAGGGCCAGGTTTATGGGGGCTCCCTGCAAATCACCTGCCCTGCCTGTCTGTGCAGAAGCAGGCAGTCAGTGCCTTGTGGTGTGGTGGTTCCTGTGTATGTGGTATGTGCGGTGTGTGTTTGGAATGGTGTGTGCACAGCGTGTGGGGAGTACAGTGAGGTCTGGCAAAGCCAACACTTACTGTAAGTAATGCGGGGCAGAGCTGGCCAGTGTGCTGCCATCTGTATCAGACCAAGGGCTGAGATGGTGTTGGGATCTGGGTTTTATCCTTGACTGGTCCCTGCGGTGTGGCACTGCCTGTGGGACAAGATATTCTTCACGCTGCTGCATGCTAGGGACATACCCTGAGGGGCCTTGGAGAAGATCATGTCCAGGCTTCCCATGTGGGTTAGACCTCGAAGATGAAAGGGCCTTGGGCATTCCAGGGCCAAGGAGGCCCTCTGGACGGGAGCGAGCAGTCTTTACGTTAATGTGGACTGAAAATCTAGAGGTGCATGTGGCTCTGAAGGTTGTTTGGTCCAGGACATTTGCATGCATGTCACCTTGTGGCACCTTAGGCACAGGTGTCTTTCTTTCAAGGACACTGTCTAGGCCAGGAACTGTTTGTTTGGTATCACAGCTTCTGTGCGGCTACTCCCAAAAGATAAAGTGTACTACGGTAATAAAATGCACAGTCATATTGGCATTCCTTTTTTTCTTTTTTGTCAGAGGTGGGGGAGGCTGGGGATGAACCCCTGGCAAGCACTCTACCACGGAGCTGTGATTTCAGCCCTCTCTGTTTTTGCTTTATAAAGATGCACAGGACATGGGGAAGGAACCCTTCCCCTAACTGAAAACCAGAACAGGGATATATTTTAGAATCAATGCACATGAAGATGAACAGGGGAGATGAAAGAAAGAAGCAAAGGATGCAGACAGGGACACAAAATCAGCTAAAATCTATTTTGGAAAGTGATGAGAAGTTCATGCTTCCGGGCCCTTCCTTTCTGAAGTTCATGCTTTCTGCTCCCTACTTTTCTTTGGGAAGAGAGGCCCCGGCGTGGCTTTGGAGCCAGCGCTGATATCGGCACAATCATAACACAGCGAACAGAGTCCAAGTTGGAGGTTTTCCCTGCAGACAGGGGACCTGTAGGATCCAAGAAGCCATCTGCGCACTGAGCATCCGTTTGTGTGCCGGATACACATAGACATGAATGCGGTTAATGACCTGTGTCTTTAATTACGAGACTGCTGACTTATTAGAGGCCTTTGCTATTATAGACTGAATCAACAGATGCTAAAACACGCCTATTACTGTACGTGGCATACAGTAAACCCTCAGTAAGCACACAAATGCAGGTTCTTTTTTTCTTTCTTTTTTTATTAAAAGGGACCTTGAAGAGGTCCTGCTCTTCCTTTATCTTGAATCCTCAGATTTGCCATGAGATGGGTCCCCAGACTCTCCTAGCAAGGGTTTCTCTTCTTTGCATGCACAATACCATCTTTCCTCAGAGCTGTGTCTCTTCCCAAAGCATGATGCCACGTGTCCCCCACAGGACCTCCATTGCAGCACTGCCAAGAATCTCAGAGCGTGGGGCACCCACCTGGCTGGCTGGCGAGGGCAGCTAGATGAGCTGATGCCCAGGCCCTGGTGGAGATGCCTGGACAGCTGGCAGGGTTGACGCTCAGCTTCCCAAAGAGGACCATTTGGATAGACAGCAGGGGAGGCCAGGATAAGCACTGAATTGGGAGTCACAGTGCTGGGTTCTACTCCCAGCTTTTCTACTTCCTGTGTGGCTTTGGCAAATCAGTAATGTCTTTGGGCCCGTTTCCTCATCTCAGAAATGCAGGTGAGCCTGCTGTGTCTATGGTATAGAGAAACGATTAGCAATATGACGTCATGATGGTGACACCGTGATGATGGTGAGATGGTCTCACCGCTCCCATCCTCCTGCCAGGGGCACTCCCTCACTGCGCAGACACTCATGTCTACCCTGGGTTCTTCCTAGAAGCTGAGGCAGCTCATCCCCAAACTTGCAAAAAACAGCACGGTGGCTCCTAAGGCCAAAGTATCGGAAATTGGACCTGACTGAGGTGAAGTTAGGGGTAGCTACAACCTGCCAGGGTTTTTGCTGCCACTTTCAGTCCCTGCCCTGTGGCCAGTCTGGGTTTTCTGTAGTATAAAGGATGTCAGGCTGTCTCTGCATCCCTGGGTGGAGAGAGGGTCAGTCCTCTGACTGCACCCATTTTCCTGTGGTAACTCTTAACCTGGCGTCTGTCCTGCTCCCGCTGGTAGTGAATGGGGTCTCCTGAAGGCCCAGCAGAGACACGAGTTGGACTCTGAGACGCTGGGAGTACTGTGTTTTATAATTTCAAGAAACTCTGAGATGCTCCAGTCTGACCTTCGGGATCCACCTGGATGAATGCTGAGACTCGGAGGGCAAAGCTCGCTCGCCACACAGTGCCTGGTGGCCAAGTGGAGTCTAGCCCAGTCTAGGGCTCTCTTTTCCTATCCATAGCACCTTGGGTACATGCTAAATATTCCAGTTTCTTTTTACAGTGGAACTCAAAGTCGAGATGTCAGTGTTATTATCTCTACTGGGAGATAAGGTCAGTGGGTTTGCAGTGAGTAGATGGGGCCTGGCCTCCAGGTTATTTGAGTTAGTGACATGGCTAGCATGAAAGTCCCTCTCCAAGTTTGTCTTGAGCTTGGTGTTCCAGTGTCAGGAGGCCATAAACAGGGAGTCAGGCTATAGAAGCCATTGCACACGCCCTGCACAAATGCCCTGGGCCGGGGCTCAGCCATGCTGTCCTTCTGTCTGCCCTGTCCCAGCCCAGACCCACATTCAAACCCAGAGGCTTCCTTCCAGGCTCCACCTGGTATGCTGCTTCCCAGGGTGCTGCCTGGGTCCCCCGCCCACCCGGGCTCCCTCTCTTCCCACTCACTGGGCGAGGGCGTGTCTCCCGGAGGAAGGACTTGAGGTCTCCACCTGCCATGAGCTCCAGCAGAATGAAGCGGGGCAGGGCTTGCAGACTCACCCCGATACAGCGCACGATGTTCTGGTGGTTGAATTTGCTGCGGACAGAGGGGGTGCAACCAAGTTTAACTGAGCGGAGTCTTGGGACAATCGTACGTGAGAGAAGCAGGAGACAGAGTCATGCTCTCAGCAGCCATGTACAGATGCATTCTATAGATATGGGCAGTGCTGCCAGGCAGGACCCAGGCCAGGCTTGCCAGGAGCTTGGTGCACAGGAGAATGGGGTGGCAGAGGAAGATGGCGCACAGGCCCTGTGTGTGTGTATGTGTGTGTGTGTGTGTGTGTGTGTGTGTGTGTGTGGTATATCTTTTAGATATCGCCGCATGAATTTTTGGTTGAGTTCTCTGAGGAAGGCCTCAGACAAAAGCTAAGAAGCTTCTAAGAGGGACTTTGTGAGGCCCACCAGGTGGCAGCGTGTGACACAGAGCCAAGAAGAGGGGACAGGCTCAGTGGTCCATGCTGTTGCCAGTAGATTGCTCATGGGCAGGGACTGAGTTGGGACAAGTGACCCCAAGAGTTGGGTTTTCTTGTCAATATGATCCTAGGAGGACATGCAGGGCAGCGAGGCCAGGATACTTCACATGGATGCACAATACGCGCACACACGCACACCCCGCACCACACCCACAACCCCCCACATACACACGCAACACGTACACACACAGTCAAGAGACTGGGTGAGTATCCACCAAAAGATAAGGGCTAATTATCGGCAGATAGATCGAGTGAGTGGGCTTTCCTTCCATATAATCTTAACTTGCCAAGTTTTATTCAATAATCATGCATTATGTATATAATCAGAAAATCAATGTTAATTTTACATTAAGATTCTGTCTTTGCTGCATACCCTCCTGGGTATCTAGAGCCCACAGCCACCTCACTCACACTACTCCACCGCTAGGGGGACACCCCAAGCCACCTCCCCTGTCAGGGTGTTTGACGGCTTCTAGGGGCCCTGAGCCCACCAGATCTTGAGGAAAAACGCCTGCCTCTTCTCTAAGGGATGCATTATCAGAGTAACCGCCCTCAGTGCCTCAAAGACTGAGATTCTCAGCTGTATTCGCATCAGAGCCACACACTGAGGTGAGAGGGGTGCAGAGCCTGTCCGTGGTGGACACGGATGGGGTGGCCTCGTCATGTTAGGGGCAGGATTCCTTCACACTGACAACCTGGTTCGGGCAGAGGGTGCTGGTTCTGAAAGAGTCACTCAAGGGACGAGACCCAGTGAGTGATGTCAGGGACACAGGCTGCAGGCGACAATAGCAGTGACTATCAGGCCCCACTGGCATTTGTTGAGACAACCACAGGGGGTTTCCACTCTGTAAGGTGTGTCCTGAAGAACAGGGGCTCCCTTGGGGAATCTATCTCTGTCTTCTTTGGGGTGCGGGGCAGCAGCTGCGGGCTCTCTGGCTTTACCTGATGATCAGGGCTTCCATGAGGAAGTCGAGCTCGTCCTGTTCTGAGCACACTTCCGGCAGCGTCTGGACACAGAGGGGAGGCGGGAAGGAGGCAGCCATGAGCCAAGAGCCACAGTCTACCAAGAGACCCGAGGCCAAGGCCAGGCCAAGAGGAAGCCACTTCTCACCTTCACAGCCACTTGCAGGGGGCTTGGATCGTTGGGCATCCCGGACACCTGGCCTTCGTACACCTCGCCAAACGCACCGTGGCCCAGACCCCTGCGCAAGGAGAAGGCGAGATGGGGCAGAGTCAGGAGACCCGCAGGCAAAGGGGCCCTGGGGCCCTGGGTCCAAGACATACACCAGAGGCCAGGGCTGACACACAGCTTGGGAGCAGTACTTCCCACCTGGCCTTGCTGTGCGGCCCTGGGCCCCCATTTCTTCCTCTGAAATCTGGTTAGGAATCTGCTGTGGTTTGATTGTGTCCGCTAAGGTTCGTGCGTTGAAAATGAATCCCATTGTGAGGTACCGAGGGGAGCTTCATTCGCTCTGGGGTTCAGAGTTGGGGACTTAGCGGGTGGTTAGGGTTACACTGGCTCGTTAACATGGGACTCCATGATTGAACCCTGGTGGAGACCAGAGCATACAGACACCCCCACACACTGCCTGCCCCTCGCTGGGTGACACCCAGCACTGTCTCCACCAGCAAGAAGGCCACTGCCAGACGCAGCTGCTTGCCCTCCAGAACTGGGAGTTGAAACAAAATACTCCTTTTTGTAACTCAGCCAATCAGGGGTATTGTTATTGGGTACAGATCAGCGTGGGTCCTAACAGGGCTCATGACAGTGTTCAAACGTTTATTCACTCAGTGAATAGTTGGTGAGTCTGCCTCGGGGACAGTGGCACGGCACTGGTAGACAATTGCTGTGGGTGTCACAGTGAATGACAGAGGAACGTACAGTGTGCTCTAAGTGCTAAACGCGGTGTACTCAGCTCCCACCCCCACCCAAATGGTGGAGGGACCAGAAGTCTTCCGAGATGGGGTGCTTAAAAGGCCCGGTTTTCTCTTGGAGTCCTCCCCTCATTGCATAGAGTCCTCAATATGTGGGGTATTAAAATACACCCACACCCCACATGGCCCTGAGCACTAAACCTTATCCCCTTGGGTAGCCCCCCCCC
>PVJX010004767.1:0-11102 GCA_004027295.1 Dolichotis patagonum
GGAAGAAAACAAGAGTCAGTATGATAGAGAGTGAATATCTCCGATTGTCTAGCTTTGAAATTCATGTCTCTTACATTGCTTTCTTGTGATCCGCTTTGTTCTGTTTTGTTGTGTTTAATTTTACCCTTTTGATATAATTGCATGTATATTTGAGTGGGTAAGATGGATGACCATATTGCTGTTTTTGTCAGATCATGGAGCAGAACTGTTAACAGTCTCACTGTTTGAATGTCTACTTTACATGTTTTAACTTTGTAATTTAACAACTATTTCCAAGAAGTCAGTATATAATTTGTCAACTAATAGTTTCTTAGGTTTTTGTTGTTGTTCTTTTCCTTTTTCCCTTGGAATTCTATATTGTTACTACCTTTTATTCTGCTTTTTTTCTCTTTAAATAAAATTTTTTTAAATGGTAATAGAATTTGACCTGTATTTCAGTGTAACCAGCAAAAGATTTAGACAATCTGAAAAGCAACAAGAGTATCATCTCAGTGTAACAAAACAATAAATGAAGCAAATGTCTTTCTATAGATATTCCAACTTAAAGAAAAACTACAGAATTAAAACTTCAATTTTGTAATCCCTCATGAACTAATCTATCTGATATGAGACCATCAATGCCACTAGCCTCCTGATAGCACACCATACCACCTACAAAGTAGTCTTGCCATAAGTTAAAAATATACACACATTTTGTAACAGGGAACTGAAGAGAAGCAAGTCTCTAGATCTATACACTAATTTACAATGAAATCAGAGACAAGAGTCGGAAATTTTAGGAGACAAACATCCCTTTCTTTAAAAAAAATGTAAGAAAAAAGTGGAATGAGAATCTATAGATCAAAACACACTTAAGAATTTATAGAACTTACCTCATAATCTAGGTAAATAAATAAATGAACTATCACCATAAAAATAAATTTATAAACAAGTCTACCAATAACAACCCATGAATCTTATTTTAAATCAGTTCCTATACCACAAAATAATTATTGTATGAAATCAGAAAAATGCAATTGCTATGCAGATACTTGAAGATTTCAAATTATTGCTAAATATTTAGAAATGGCCCTTGTCTTATAGTTTTAATACTATTTTAATATTTTATTATTATGAAGAAAATTGCATAATGACATAGAAAAATGGCATCTCTTAGTCAGATCAGTATACACAAACAGACCTATTTGTTTCTGTTGTGGACTAAATTGTGGCTCCCAACTCATGACATTATTATATTACATCCCTAACCCACAATGTGACTCTGTTTGGGGACAGGACCTGTGATGAGGTGGTGAAGATTAAATGACATCACGAGAGTAGGGTACTAAACCAATAAGTCAGATGACCTCATGACTGAGGAGACACCAGAGCCATCTCTAAGCCATGTGAGAATTCAGCTAGAATATAGATATCTGCAAGCCAGGAAGTGAAGTCCCACCAGAAACCAAATCAGCCAGCACCTTAATTATGGACTTTTCACACCAGAACCATGAAAACTAAGTTTTTGTTTGTTAAAACTACCCAGTCGGTGATATTTTGTTAGAGTAACCTGAGAAAACTCATGCAATTCCTATTTAATGTTCCTATTCATGAGGAGAAAAATTTGAATACAACTTTTTTTGAAACTCTTTCCTTTAACTCCCTTTAGAATTAGTTAAAGCATACATGCATATATACAGGATCTGCTTATAAATAGAGTTACCAAGTTGTAGCTGTACAAAGAAATTAAAGCAGTACATCTTCTTTCACAGTACACAACTTTGAAGCAACTTTCACGAAATTGTTTCATGACTTGTTTCATGTGAATTCCCTGTATGTGACAATATGGACAACTACTTGGAAGAAAACAAGAGGCAACACAAGCAGTACACAACTTTCAAGCAACTTTCATGAAATTAAGAGGCTAACATTCCACTTCTATGATGAATATGACTATGTAGGTGAGCTTTTGCTCTTTTCTCCGAAGACACATACCAAAGGGACACTAACTGACCACAACAAAACCTGAACACTCCATATTCATATGTGTAAACCAGAAAGAAACCATTATCATCCTAAATATAAAATAAGTGAGGCTAGGAAACAAGGAGAGTGGTAACAAGTCCTAGAGCAGGTATGTTCAGCCTACAGGAAATGGTTCACATGCAGCTACTCAAGATCATAAACTGTTTAGATTATTATATGATTTAGCAATGTTCTCATGGCATGTTTGTATGGTATGTATCAGTGAACTGCACAGGCAATAACAAAAAACTGTATAAGGGAGAGCATGGTATGGTGTAACTCTGCCTCCAACACTGCCATCTGCAGTCCAAGCAGAGCTCATGTGTATTGCTGCCTTATATGTGCTTCTGCTACTTGGAGGCTAAATTACAGCAATTACTAATAGCAGCATTTCAACAAACCTACATGCATGTAGATATATTTGAAGCTCCATTTTAAGTTGAGATAATATATTACCTGTGAATTTTCAAGTGAATTGTATAGAGTTGCAGTCAGACATTTAACTCAAAGAACAATTTGATCATGTCTCTTTACTAGACTTTTATAACACCTATCTTCACAGAGAAAATATCCCTTGCTTTAAAATTATGCCTTAACACATCACTGTTTTTTGTTAATATGTATCTTTGTGAAAAACTATTCTCAAGGACAAAACATACAACCAGTAAAATTGGATCAAAAATTTAAGATGAATCCTTCAGAATTCACAAAGAATTGCAGCCATTTCCATGGAACCTGATATTGATGCATCAGTTTCACAAAAACAAGTTCAAATACCCCACTGGCTTTATGTTTATGTTTTCCTCTCTTTACTGTTATAGTATAACAATAAAGTGCTGTTAATTATGTATATTAGCTATATTATATATGACACAAAACAATTCCTCTTCATTCAATGTGGCCCAGGCAAGACAAAAGGTTAAACCCTAATTGCCTTTAGGAATCAGTTCTCAGGAACTTATAACAAAATAACAACAATAAAGGAAAAGAAATGAAAATAGTACTAATAAACATAAAATGTTTTTATAGAGAATGTATTTTTAAAGTAGATAAATTGTGGTGACCTAATAAAAAATCATAACATCAAGACAAATAGTAAAATGAAGAAAATTAGAATAGACACTTCACAAAAGAAGTACAAATGGTCAATAAATGTATAAAGAAATGTTTAACATTGCTGGTAATTAGAGAAATTCAAATTAAAACAGCACTGAGATTCCACCTTACCCCAGAAGGAATGGCCATCATTAAGAAATCAAATAATAACAAATGCTTAGGAGACTGCTGGGTACTCTTATGTATTGTTGGTGGGAGTGTAAACTAGTACAATCTCTATGAAAACCAGGACAGGGATTCCACAAAAAACTAAAACTAGAAATTCCATTTAACTCACCTGTTCCCATTCTAGGTGTCTTCCCAAAAGAGTCAAAGATATCATATTACAGTAATACATGCATACTCGTGTTTAAAGCTGCACAATTTGTAATAGCTAAACAATGGAAGTGGCCAATCTGTCCATCAAAAGATAAATGGATTTAAAAATGTGGTAATTTCTACTCTGTCATAAAGAAAAACTTGAGTCTTTTGTCAGAAAATGGATGCGCTTTCAGAATATAATGTTAAAATAACATAAATCAGAGTTTAAATATCACATGGTTTCTTTTGTATGAGAAACTCAAATTACAAGTAAAAAGCAGAATAAAATAGATAATAAGTGTGGAAATAGATTTTTCTCAAATGGGAAGGGGCTCTAGAGAGGAAGGAAAGAGGGGAAGGAAAGAGGACAAAAAATGGAATCAAGATATATAAGCTACGTGTGACAAATCCACACAAGGAATGTACTAACTTTCAAAATCACTCAACACTCCAAAAGTCAGTTAGAAAATCTGGCTATATTAAACTTACTAAGACGTGCCCAATAAAAGTAAGAAAAAATAAGACTCAAGCTACTATTCATGAACCCTGACCATGAACCCCCATCATGAACTTGAAAGTTAAGCTTCACAGAGAATTCATCTAAATTTTAAAGAAGAAATCCACTCCAACACCAATTTAGGCTATTCTAAATCACAGCAAAGCTTCTAAATTCTATTTATATTAATATAGCATTGAAGTCAAATCTATTGTTAACTTCCTATAACAAAATAAATGACATCAATCTCATTTATAAATAGCTGTACAAAGTCTTCAGTATAATTTTAACACATAGGACATTAAAATAGCAATACTTTGATATCAAATGAATTTTATACATGAAAGTATAGTTCAATATTAGGAAACCCATTAATATAACTAATTATATTAAAATAGTGATGAGACTTCCAGGAAAATGGTAGAATGGTGAATGGCAGAGAAAGAACCTGAGTTTTGCTTATGCCACTGAGCTAAATCCCCAGCCCGAGTTTTGGTGTCCAGATCCTAGAATACAGCAACATGAGAAAAGGAGGAGGGAGTTAGGTTCCATGGACACAGTTCAAGTCTGAAATAAGACTTGAAACCCGTGGAGAGAGATAAATCAGGAATCCAGCAAAAATAAGAAAACTAGTGGCAGAGACCCTGCTAGATGGAGAGAAGCAGCAAGAAAGCCATGCAGCACCCACTTGGTGCACTGTGTGCCAGCTAAGGCCCTGGCAGTCAGGGAGAACTAGCAAGGAAGCCATGCAGCCCCTTGTGTGCCAGCAGCAGCCCAGCCAGCCGGGGAGAACTAGCAAGGAAGCGCCTCCACCTCCCACCCACCTCCCATCCATGAGCAACCAGATGCAACACAGGCTGAGATGATAATAACTGAAGTAGGGAAGCAACCTGACATTTGTGTTGTTTGATTGACTGTGCAAGCCTAGGGCTGGTACTGTGAGCAATATTTAGAGGATAACAATATGTAATATAGTAACGATTGTGGATTTCCTACCATCCTGGCAATGTTTTGTTTTGTTTCATTCTACTGTTCTGCTTTATCCCCATAAAATAAAATTAAAATAAAATAAAATAAAATAATAAAAAAGCAATGGTAATGTCATTATATGATTCATAATCTTAACTGTTCTACAGAAAAAATATATAATCATATTCAACAAACTTTAGAAATTACTTTATAAAAATCAATAAAATTGACATATATGGATCATTTCTCAACATGATAAAATACATTGATTTCAACTTAAAAACAAGCTCCATGTCAACCTTGACTGCACTTGGAATCACTTGGAAATTTTTAAATTAGACTGATATCTAGGTCCTACCCACCAGAGATTCCAATTAATCAATATGGGCTGGGGCTTGTTATTAGAGTTTTTTAAGCCTTCTAGGGCTTTGTAATGTGCAGCAAAAGTTGAGAACCACTGCACTAAATTCGTTCTCTTTGTATTCAGAAACAAAGTGAGAAATGTTCTGTATTAGATAATTATTTAACAATATGGAGGTATAGCTTCATGATTAATTTTGTATTGGAGATCAAGGCAATCAGCAGAGAATTATAAAATCTGGAAAGGAGGAGTTAAACATATAACTATAGTATTTTAGAAAAGATCTCTTTAAGAGAATAGAGTACAAAATAATAAATCTCAATGACTTTCACAAACATGACAGCCAATTATAAAAGATAATGAAAAAATAGTTACAACAAAAATGTAAATCTCTAACACTGACATGAAATAGAAATATGAAGGACCTATTGAAAAAAACTTAAAAACTGTTAAGAATACAAAAAAGACTTGAGCAAATCAAAAAACATATTTTCAAATAGGAATGCCTAGCATCATAAAGATGTTAATGTTTTCTAATTAGACTTACAAATTTAATAATATCTCAGTAAATAGGCCATTTTTTTAAAGTCAGGTTGTGTGATTCTAAAATTTATATGGAAAAATAATTGAAATTAGGGAAATTGTTAGTATAGAAAGTGAAGCATGCACTACCTTTAATAGAAGTTAAAACATAAAATTGCCCAATAACTGGGATTACATAGTTCAGCACATGCATAACAAACCAGCAGTGAAATAGAAAAGAGACTGTAGAAATAGATCTAAATATACATAGAAGTTTAGATGATAAAAGTAACATTTCAGTGGCAGGAAAGGTGAATGATTCAGTAAGTGACATATGGCAAAATGGGTAACAATCTGCAAAGTTTTATTTCACAATATGCAAGAAAAAATTCAAAATATAACAATAATTTAAATCTAAATAATAAAACTAAAAGATACAAGAAGCAAAAACAGGAGAATTTTTTATTATATTAGAACAAGGATGACTTTCTTAGACTCAAAATTTAGAAGTTATAAAAGTGATAAAAATGGCTTCATAAAATGTTTTTTAAAACTTTTTCATAGAAAAAAATCATAAAGCCAAAAGCTTCAGGACAAGTTAAAAAATATGTCGCAAAAATATTTATAATAAATAAAAGAGCTAAAATATCATACATAAGTATGCCTGGAAATCAATGAGAAAAAGACCACTAACACAGAAATGGGCAAGAGATAAGAACAAACAGCCCTAAAAAAAATTAAGTAAGTCTTAATCACATAAAAATGTTTAATTCTGCTCATACTAAATATGCAAATGAAAATTACTAGAAGATATGTTGCACTTACTGGGTCAACAAAATCTAAGATAATAAGAATCTATTGGGAAGATTTGTGCTTTCCTATAGATAAAGAGTGAGACTATAAATTGGGATAATATCTATGAAAGGTATTTTGGAAATATCCATCAAGCTTACAAATGCAAAGACACTTTGACCCAGCAATTCCACTACTGGAGGCATACTCTGTAGAAATACTTGTGTACAATTATGAAACGTACTAGATTATTTCTTATATTTGTAGTACCAAAAGATTTTATACTATATAAGTCTCCATTAATAGGGATTAACTAAATAAATAAGACATTTGATAAACTACTATGTGATCATTTAAAAAAAACTAAGGCAGCATTCTTAAAGATATTGAGATAATTGAGAAACTTTTTTTTTGTACCAGGGATCAAACCCACGACCTCATTCTTAGCAGGCAAGTGCTTGTGTCACTGAACTAAATCCCTGGCCCAATAAATATTTCTAATATATTATATTTTTTAAGTGAAAAAAAAATCAAGGATAGACACTATATACTATCTGCTACCTTTTAGTTTTAAAAAATGAAGTGAGATGTTATGTTACTCTTTGCTTATATAATTATAAATATTCTAAAAGAAAACACCAGAAACTAAGAATACCTACATGTCTAGTGGGAATGATAAAGAATTGAGTGAATGGGAGATAACTAAAAGGTGTTGTATATATATACAAACACATATCACGTGAATGTATTACTTATTCAAATAATATTTTTGCAAGAATATATTAGTAAGATAGAGAAGAGAAAATTTTGCCTGAAAAATGAAAAACAATGTATGATTGCTTTCTATTAAATTATTTTAAAGTAATGTTTTTCACAAATCACAATGAACAGCTCTTAGCCTCTAAAAGTTGTAGTCTCAGTGTTTATGGCTACTTAAGTTTCAGACTGGTAAATGTTTTCCTCCATAACAAAAAAATACTCTAATTTGTGATTTTTTTCTATTTCACCATTTATATAATGAATAACAAAATGGTAGTAGGCAGCAATATTTTTTGCAATCCTAGTAATATACTGAGTCTATGTTTGTTGTCAAAAATACAGCTGAAAGATAATATAACTGATGAACAATTTATCTGCTATCCTGACATAGAAGAAAAGAGTTTTATAAGATAAGGATATAAAGATAGACTTGTATATACACTAAAGATAAATATGAATTAATTTCAGAAGCCCAACTATTTATACTTTTATAAAATGCTTTTTTTTTTTTTTGCCTAATCATGCTGTATTTTCTTGGATGGAAGAGTCACTCTACCAGGTAAGGAAATCTTAGTGATTATATTACCAAAGCAATAACTGAAAAAGAAGGAAAAAATGGATGGATGGTTGGGTTTCATCTTATGGGGCTAAGATGCAGGAGGTTGTCTCATGATTATATGTGAGTTTATGAAAGAAAAACACCAGTGAGGCTAATTATGAGTGATGAACCATGGCTCTCTCCAGAGAAGAGACAGGAAGAGGAAGGTCTACCAGGCCAGACTGCTGCCATGGGGTCACTGCTAGCCTGGAACCACTTGAGTGCTGCTTTAGGAAGGGAAAAATTAAAGTGGCTTGAAAGAGCAAGAAGAAAAACCAGCAGAGAGTGTCAGACAATATTATACTTCTTAAGACTGGATCCAATCCTCAAAGAGTATATTTACTGCTATTAAAAATATAAAATTACTTAAAATGCATATCACATTTCTTTAATAATAAAACTTACCCTATGAATCCTACATAAGATAGAAAAGAGAAATCTCACCAGTCAAAACAAATCACTGCTAGATTTTAATTGCATTGCCTCATACCATGCTGACAGGGAAAGGAGAAGGCAGTATGTTGCTGTCAAATTATGCCAGGAACTGCCTGATTTCTGTCATAAAAGACAGATTATTTTTTAAATATGCAATTCAATTATTCAAGGCTCAATATACCAACTATAGTACTCAATAAATGTTGGTTGACAATCATGACTGTCTGTGTTTCAAGATTGGAATTTGGGGCTACTTAAAAATAACCCAGTTAAAGCATAGGATTTTTGTCTCACTTTTTAGTTCCTCATTTAATGTTTTATAAAACCACAGTTCCTTGATTTTAAAGTTTTGTGGTTTTGCGGATTTATTCAAGTTTCAAAATATTTTACTTTTATTTACTTTATTCTTGTATCACCTCAATTCAAAATGTTGACAAATTCTCCAAAGACATACTACAGATATATAGCCAGAATATCAAATGAAAATAAAGATGTTTTTAGCAGCTTACAACAATCACAGATGCACTTTTATCCTACCGTACATTAATGGGCAACTGAGTAAGTTGCAGATACCCTGTGAGTCCTCAATGTTACTATATATGAATCTACATAAGTTACAACTTCAGCTGTTCCTCTCTTTCAGCCTTGTATCTTTATGCATAGTTCTTATATAAGAGAAGCACATTTAGCCACTTCAAGCTAAATGTGTCTTCTACTATTAGCTCTTGTCACTCTACAATTAGGTTGCAGTAAAATTAGTAGCTTTATTTTCAATGTCTAAGTGATGCCACCTACTTTAATTGAACTAGAGGAGTAAAGTATTCTGAACCAACTGAAAGCAGTCTTCCAGAGAAAAGGGAAGGAGAGAACTATCTTCAGAATTCCCCATTTGCTCTCTCTGACCCTTTCCATGTCAACATTTTGAAGGTTCTTTCCACTGATTCCAAAAAGATAGGTATCTCCACAAACACAGAAATGATGCATTGAGGCCATTCAAAGTAATATACAGAAACATTTGAAATATACTCAGAGGTATCATGTTTCAGCATTAGTTATTCTCTGGGTGATATATTTAAATATATAATAAACACAAAGTAGATGCCAACACTATATTGTCCATAGTACTTGGGATTTTACAAGCATTCTGTCAAATTCTTGGAATATTGAGAGGTGGGCAATTGGTAAATGGGGATATTACAACTTGGAGCTAGAGAATTTCCCTCAGAGTATCACTGTTATAAGAGGTAACAAACATGGCAATCTAAACAATTCTCCTCCAAAGCCTGGGGTGTTGGAACTCAAATGATATTGATGAACACAGAAGATTATGAGATAGAATTAAAATTTGAGAAGATGCCTTCATTTCTTTCAAACAGTTTTTATGTTTTACTTCCCAACAATATTTTCAAAACCACCATCAGTCTAAGCTGAATCTCACTTCTGGGATGTGAAGCTATGAGAAAATCTGGAGATTCGAGAACATTTGCAATAGTATAGCCTCTGTCACATTGTGCAAGAGCCTCAGAATCTCACATGCCCGGTATTGACAAAAGAAGTGATCGAGATTAACTGGAATTACATCTGTTGGTTACAGCCCATCTTCAACATGGCTTCCAGTTTTCCTTCATTTCTGTAATAGTTGCCTTTCAAGTTTCTTGGGCACCAAGTGATCTTCTTCCTCTAGTCTCCACTCAGCTTGCACCATCATGAAATTAGGTCCTGTAATGCAAAGGATTCCTGAGCAGTAGTAGTCATTTGGTGTAATACCTAATTTACTATGTTGAATGCTTGCTACTTAACTACTCTCTCTTTTCACCACATGCAGAAACTCCTCTGTAGCAAATCAATTCACAAAACTACCCTGGGCCCAAGGAGCTCTCTTAGCACTGAAGAAAGCAATGGGACCAAGCATGCAGGTGAAGATGAGATTTAGGGAGTGGAGCAATAGGAGAAGGAAGCTTCTTCTATCATTCTGGGCCATTTAAGTAGCAAGGGAAAGAAATACCCAAACCACCTGGTAAACATACCAACAAGTGTAGGTTTATTAGCTCATTAAGTAGTCTACATGACAGCTCAAGGATACTGTTATTACTTGGTTTCTCCCTTTCAGGCCAGCTTTCTCTTGGCACAGATCAAAAATAGGTTCTTTCCTATTGGTGTAAAGTAGCCACAGAAGTCCTTATCTGTATAATTTCAATTCATTGGAGTACAACAGCTGTCTCTGCCCTAGCATTCTAAGACATATCATTATATAATAAAACATTACATTCCATAATGAGATTAAGGCTCTCACTGGATCATCTGCCCATCCTTGAACCAAATGTTACTGTCAGGAAAATGGGATGCACTTGATGCTTTAAGCCCAGATCACATGCTTGACCCCTCTGCCAATCATTGACTCCAGGGCAACAATATGTGCTCATTATTTTGACCCTGGATCATTTCTGCCCCGGAGAAAAGGCTGGATACTCATTCAAACCTGAGAGGCAGAAATCAGAGATAGTACATGTGCCCCACAATGCAGACTAAAGATAAGACATACTTGCATGGTACCTTTGTTTACCTTTATTTTTTCACTGAAAACTAAAGTCTTTCTTGTGAAGCCATCCCTGCTGTCTCACCTCTATACCTAGAGAAGGCAACTTGCTTACTTGAATGTGTATTCATCTGGTGTTTATATGAAGTTTGTTTGGACCAAAGTACATAGAAATGTAGCTTCTCAAGACAGATTTTGCTGATCCCCATACACT
>PVJX010004767.1:11202-51202 GCA_004027295.1 Dolichotis patagonum
TAAAATAATAATTACTCATTGCCAATAGTTATGAATGACTGGGGTAGAATTTTTTCCACTTAGAGCTTAGATCCAAATTAAGAGGTTCCTACCTCTTATTCCTACCCCAAATTAAGAGGTATCCCTTGGATGTGGAAGGAATATTTGGTCTTCCCTTTGACCTGACATTTCCCAATCTTCTCATGTTACTCTACAGCCTGCATAGACCCAAAAAGTTGTTCCCATTTTGTATGCATCTCTTTCCTGTTTTCTATTTTCTACTTGATGTTTGGCCAATGCAATTTTCTTCTACCTTACTTCAATCTCAAGTGTGCATTTAAGAGGCCATTTATTACATTTAATTGGAAGACTTTAGGCATTTTGTATTAGAAGGATTTGTCAGAATTTCAAGTCTGCCCAGAGGAAATATTTATTTTTCACTCTTCTTATGTTAATGAAGTAATTAAAAACAGAATTTACTGGGCATAATTTGTAACTGAGTGGGTCTTCCCTTGTAAGAAAAAATAGATACAGAAGAGTTGTGACTGAATTATATATGTTTCTCTGTACAGTATTTAGAAAAGCTTAGGAGGTTGAGTAGAAACCTTGGGGAATTTTGAAGAACCTTAAACCACCTGATGATGTCAGATGAAGCTGATGCCAGATGATAGCAATAGATAGTTTGAAAGCCACAGTTAAATTGGTCTACTTCCAGGAGAGTATCTAAGAAGCTAAAGTCTGCATTTCTTACTGGGGTATATTTTCCTGGTTCACTCTACTTTGAAGAAGTGGACCTATATCAGGAATCTATTGCTGTATAACACACACCTCATAACCCCAATGACTGAAATGGATTTCTTCGCATTTCTGTGGGTCACCATTGGCTCAGCTGGCATCAGCGTCACCTGACCTCATCAGGTGGCTACTATTACCAAGCAATTGACTTAGATTGGGGTCTCCACTCATGTGTCCAGCAAATGGTGCAATTTTTAGCTAGACCTGTATCTCTCGAGTTCTTCATGTGAGGGTGGATTCCAGAAATAAGAACATAGGGCAGACTCCACTGGATGAGTGCTTTCAAGCTTCTGCTTACATCACATTTGCGAATGTCCCATTGGAAAATCGATTCACTTGGCCCAACCCAGAATCAATGTGGGAAGAGAAGAAAATGCCATAAAAGTTCACATACGGGGAGTGATTCTTTGGGGGTAATAGCTTTAACAATTTACCTCAGTGTTCAAGAGCATAATAGACTACTTTGCTTTGGAGAAGAAGCAGGGGCTTGTTATCAAACAATCCCAGGCAAAAGCCTGCCTCACTTACTTGTGATCTTAGAAAATAGCCATTCTGAGCCTCAGCTTCATCGTGGAGAAAATAGTTACTATGTCACAGAAAGTTCATAAAGTTTAAGAAGTATGCAAGTACAGTGATGGCAAAACTTTTAGAGCCTTCAGTGATAACAAACAGCCAGCTGAAGCACACGTGTATAGGTTCACCGTCATTAGTATATAAGGTTTTGCCTGAACAGTCTTTTTCATCTGTTCCATCCAAAAATATTTTTGTCTTGACTGCCTAAGATTTCACCTTGTTTTCTTCTCACTTCTAATGCCTTGAAAATTTTCATGAAAAGGGAATTCTGATTTTAAAATACTGTATGCTCCTTGTGAAAAAAGGAATACAGACCTGTAAAGAAATGGAAATAGTGGCTCCAACCCTGCTTTGTATTCTGCACTGTACTCCTAAATGAGGTTCCAATTTTCACTTCAACAACAGTATGCTGATGACTCCCCAATATATACATCCAATACTTTGGGCTCCCAAGCTTTGGGCTCATTTACCCACTACCTGATTGATTTTTGGTTCCACTCAGATGTTCTTGAGTAGAGGTTCTCAGTTTTAGCATTCACTTGACTCACTGTGAGAGAAGGTAAAAACCCCGATTCCTGCACCCTCTGTCCTCAGTTTATGATTAAGTAGGTCTAGAGTGGAATCTGAAAATTTAAATGTCTACCATATTTCAGGTCACAGTGAGGGTAGTCATGCTGGTCTGAGTACCATACACTGGAATTACTTGTCTAGAGGCATTTCATTTCAACTTATCCAAGACCACTCTTTCTAAGACATTCCTACTGAATTTCATATATTGAGTAATGTCATTGATCCAGTTAACCAAACTGGAAACCAGTTGGTACTAAGGATGCTAAACAGTAGAATACAGTAGCCTTCCCTCATGCAGTTTTTCACGCCAAGGTTTCAGTTCTCTATGAGTAACCAGGATCTGAAAACATTAAGTGAGACATTCCAGCAATAATCAGTGAGTTTAATATTGTACATCCATTCCAAGTACTGTAACAAAACCATACACCATTGTTCCATTGTTCATGGAACATGAACCATCTCTCTGTCCAATCTTTGTATGTATATGTACTACTTGCCCATTAGTCACTTACTAACTACCTCAATTATCTATCAATTGTCATGGGATCGCAGTGTATACAAGTAAGAGTGCCAGTAGTATCCTAAGGCTACATCACAATGTAACAATATCACTCATATCACTTCAGCTCATCTGTAAGGATCCTCATGAAAAGAAGGATGAGTACAGTACAATAATCTATTCAGAGAGAGAGAGAAAGAGAGAGAGAATCATATAACTTTAATTATAATATATTCTTATAATTGTCCTCATTTATTGTTATTGTCATTAATTTCTTAAGAAATTCAACTTCATCATACAAACATACTTTATATAGGACTTGGCTGTATCTGCAGTTTCATACTTGCAGGGGTTTTAGAATACTTTATCCATAGGTAAAGGGGGACTGATGCATAAGTATCAAGTTGTTCTGGTTACTGTTTTTTCCTTCTTGTTTCCTCAGATGCTTCCATCCTCATCAATTTAATGATCTATTAAACAGAGCATCTTGTGATAGCCTCTATTGTATTTTGCTTAAAATATTTTGACTTCTCCTTTCCCCTGGTCAGTGAAGAGTATTGTGCAATTTTTAAAAAAATTTACTTGAACTATTGATAAGATTGAGAAAGCAAGTTTTGCCCCTGGAACAAATACAGAGGTACCTCAGCTCACAAACTTAATCATTTCCACAATTCTGATCGTAAACTGAATTGGATGAGAACTGTATCAAATTTAATGGTTAAGTTTAATGTTGATCTTATTGAGAAATTTGATTTGGTTCTCATCCAATTCAGTTTGCTACCAGAATCATGGAATTAATTAAGTTCATGAACTGAGTTGCCATTGGATATATAATAAAGTCTCCATCCCTTGGTACTTGTTATGGGGGAAATATCATAAATGACAATAGCTCACAGGGAATAAATGAAAGGGCTATTCCTAGTTTAAAGGTGAAGGTCACAAAGGGAAGCAATTTCTCCTATCATTCCTTATGTACCATCCTCTACCATCTAGCAAGAGTTGTTACAGTGTTGATAAAGGGTTAATCTCATGAGGAATATTGTACAAGAAACAACTTTGTAAAGGTAGGCTGGAAACAACCATGCTTTAATTCTGTAAAAAATTACATGAATTACTCAGATGTCATCTCAGGTATATCTTTACAGTTCTCAGCATGCTAAGGGCTGTAGCTTTAAAAAAGATAGTCTTGGGTCTCTCTCAACTGGTTACTCACCACTCTCTCTTCAACTCCTCACTTTGTCCCTTTCTAATCTATCATTTACTCTGGCCATTGGGATTCTAAAATAATGATCATGTAAATTCTGATCATGTCCTCCCTCTAAGTGTTGTCTGCAGGGAAGCATAGACAATACTTTGGGGGGGGGGGTTGGTAGCGGTAGTGGGGTTTGGCAGAGAAGATGGAGTCAGAGTAAAAAGGCCCATTGATTCAATTAAAAGCTCTGGCTTTTATCCTGTAGGCAATAGGGAGCCATAGAAAGTTGAAACAAAGGAACAATATATGTATAGAATTTGTTGTTGTTTTCATGCTATTTTCATTCTGATATCAGTATAAAAGGTAGAGTTGGATTAGAAAGATGGAGACGTAGGAGACTAGAAACAATAAAACTAGTCAGAAACTATTTTGATAGTGAAAATAAGAAGGATGAGGAACTGAATACTAACTGATCTTCACAAAATACTGCTGTTTTAGTCTTAAAGGTGATGGTGGTAGTTAAATGAATAATCCAGACTAATCATTTTGAGACTATGCAAATCCTAGCTGGTACTATCGCTGGGATGATGAAGACATAACAGCCAAGATCTCTGCACTCTTGACTGAGATGAGATCATCCAATTTTGCTAACTATATTAGCATTTCATAAGCTGTTGGGAGAGCCTGGGCCATGAGCCGAAGCTGAGCTTCCTAAGTCCCCCAACACTCAGGATTAAATCAAACGCATCACAGTGATCACTATGGCCTTTGGGCTTGTCACACTTAACAGCATTTCCTACCTCTCTGTCCTGAGAATTAGATCTTCCCTATGGAGGCAATCGTAAGCATTTAATACTGGTATGGTAAATTCCTTCTTATTTGGTTTTTAAAATTAAAGGAACAGAGTGAAGCAGCCATTCCAGATTGTGTGAGGAAATACAAGAATGACCGGCCTTGTCATCTCCTCCCGTCCCTGACTCCAGCTCCCGAGTTCTTTCTGCTCTGTCATCTGATGGTGATATGGTACTTCAGGCGATGGGGAGGTAGCTGCTTGCAGGGTATCTGAAATCAGCACAGCTGGGCAGAAGGGCCTGAAAGAAAGTTCCTGTGGGACCACTTTTTCTTTTCTAGCACTCAAACTTCTAAGACCAATTTTAAGTTATTTGAATGTAAGCATGAAAATATTGGTCCCAAATCAATTACAGAGCACAAAACATAAAATAATGAGATACTTTAGTACTACCAGTAAGCCTCAAGAGGCCTCACCAATAATACATGTTTGTTAAATACTACACTCTATAAATCAGGGATGGTAAATTCATAATAAATAAGAACATAAACAGTGGTTCATCCTTTACACTGCGTAAAGTATTCTAAATTTGGCTAGGTGTCTCAAAAATGAAGGAAGATGTACAGTTTAATTAACATAAAAAGTTTAATCCTTCTCTCTTTAGGCCTGTCTCTTTCTGTGCCCTCCACATAGGATACAACTGCCATTTAAATATTGCTCTTCCTGCTTTCCACACACATCTTTCAAACATGATCACTGGCGTTGTATGGCCCACATCTATGACCCATGTCTTTCTCAAACTACTGTTCCTTTCAGGTCTTTATGATGCTTTCTCCAAGTTGTGAATTCCTTAAAAGGTTCTTTTTTGTTGCTGTTTTTTAACCTAGGTTCTACAAAATAAAAAGAAAATGCATTCTTCTCAGAAGTTGGGGGCAGAAAGGAGATTTTTCAGAACTGATGCAAGAAAAAAAATACAGTGAATATTTAAATTTTAAAAATTATTACAATAAAAGAAACATAATTAACCCCCTCAAAAAACTCCCACTCACTGCCAACACACTGGTCCTATCATTTCTGCCACTTTCTGAGGCAGTTTTGGAAGTCTTCTTTCATATCTTTATTTACACCAGTGTGGCTGCCTCAATGTCTTAAATCACCTCAAAGTAGTTTATTTTTCATGGTCAGAAACCGTGGTTTCAGATCCAGTGAATGGGGTAGATGAGGACACACCACAATGTTTGTATTCATCAGAAATTGCTGTAAAGCTCCGATCAACAAGACGTGATAAAAACATATGGTGAATCTTTAAATTTAAAATTACATTAAAAGACACATTGCCATTAATCCTCCCCCAAATATTCAGAATAATGCCCTTTACTTGGAACTCATTTATTTAGTCATTCCTGGCAATGTGTCTTTTATTGTAATTTTTAAATATATTTTAATATTCACTGTATTGTTTGGTCAGCCTTGGTATGGAACATTTTTGTACTGGTTATAGATTGACATTTTTATACCTATTGAGAAATCAAGAATAAGATGAAATGCACTATAAACCCTGACATAAGAATTATGATCGTTAAGAATATGAGCTCCACGACCAGAAAAATCTGTGTTCAGATCCTAATTCTGCCATGTACTTTTTTTTACGAGATTTAAGCATCCACATTTGCAAAATGGTAATAGGGTGTATGAGAACTGAACTGGATAATTTATGTAGAGCATTTAGTGTGCTCCTAGCAACTTTTATATAATTATTCACTCTTATCTTGGGGAAAAATAGTCCATGAGGAACAGGAATTCATTCCAAAACCATACTTCCTATTGGCACAACACATTTAACAATCCAGAAAACAAGTTATTTGTCCATGCTCTCTGCTAGAGAAGTAAATGCCATTTTCTGCATATGTCATACAATATTCCTGCCTTTTCTGTGGTCACATTCTCTGTACAGTTCCTGGCAACTCAATACATACACATCAACAGATTGATTAATGAACCAATGAAGCAACAAACATCTCAGATAGCTGTTTAAACAAGGCAACAAAGAGCCTGCAGATTCTCCTGGAGACACAGTGAAATGTGTGGTGCTCTTCAGTCACTCCTGGACCAAACTGTGTCACAGGTCCTAAATGGAGCCGCCCACATGGGTTGACCTCCATTAATTAGCAACATTTTTTGAGTTCCAAACACTGAGCAGAGTAGAGGTACAAGGACAGGTTCCTAACATGAGGAATATTTTCTTCAGCAGGATGAGACCATTGGGAACCAGGGCTTGTTTAAATGTGCATAGAAGTCACCGTAGGAATCTAATGAAGATGCAGACTTTACTTCTACATTTCTAACAAGCCCTAGACTGATATCCACACTCCATCCCTTGAGATGTGCTATTCAAAGTTCAAGCCTCGGACCAAGAGCAGGTGCAGGTTGCCAGCCTAAGGGCTCTGGTGCCTATTCATCCGACTGAATTAGCTCCCTCTTGTTATTTTGCAGAGACTCTCAAGCACACCCTCCTGTATCCACCTGATGGTAAAGTGGGATCTCAGAGACAGGAATGAGAGACACTTACATGAGAATGGCCTTCATTGTCCAAAGGGAGAAATCCAAAGATACTGTTTTACACTCTGAAAAAAAAACCTCCTGAAAGCTTAGAAATAGTAAATTCTCACTTTTAAATGTTTGTCTGTCTCTTTGGGCTGTCCTGGGGAGGAAGGCTAGAAGCAAAGATCTGGTAAAGGGTGTGTACACCAGACTACACTCAACAGGTCTTCGTGGGGAATCAGATTCCACCTCTTCCTACCTGTGTGACTCAAACAAGAAGCCTCGCGTTTTAGTCTCTAAATCCCTAAAGTGGGAATGTTTATCATACCTAACTCAGACAACTGTTGTATTACATAAAATGACTTGAAGAGAACACCTACCACCATGCCCATGGTGGCCACTAAATGGTTATGTGCCATTATTACTGTCATTAATAAAACTGGAAGCTGGAATGAATATTCTTTATCAGTGCTTTTTCAGAGTATATTGGAGAAAGATAAAACTAAATTAGAGCCTATTCTCTGACTCCTGTGGTTTTTAAATCAGACTGGTAACACTGTGGGAGCACAAGTGTTTTGTAGTTGGGTTTCTCTGTGAACATGAGAAGAAAGGATGATCAAAAAAAGAGAGAGAAAAAAAACAATTACTATTTGAAAGTGAATGAAGGGCGCCTGCTCCTCCCCAGCCCTTTTATTCTTACTTTGACATCTCAGTGTTTTTTTCTTTTTTTTTTTTTTCTTTTTTTCTTTTAGCTGTGAGTTCTGGGATAGGTGATAACTGCCAGTAATAGGATTAGCATTGATTTCTCTAGCAAGAACAGAGATGTGGCAGTTCCAGCCATTTCCTGAACTGCCAGCTTTGAAATATCAAAAACATAGAAGAAGAAAAAAGAAAAGACAGAAATAAAAAGAAAGAAATCCATGGGTGGGGTACAGCTTTTAGAGAAAAGGAAGTGTGTGTGAATCTGACCATGCATGTTTACACCTGGTCACATAGAGCACCACAGCAACACGCAGAACACGTGTAGATCATGAGAATGTTTTTGTTGTTCTATAATAAAGGATCAAAAGCTGTTTCTATTCTGCTTCATAAAAAGATCCTAACATTCATTTGGCTTTCTTTTTATTTCTCTGTGAACATGTTTACCAATTGATCTTTCATAGTTATCCTTGAATTATGCTTCTCTTAAATTTGAGATTTAAACAAAGAAAAGAAATGTCTCACATGATAACTGCAGTGGGTCCTGCTGGACTCACCCCCAGAATTTCACATCTTTGGCAAGAGACATACAAAAAGGATTAAACTCCAAATCTCAGCCAAGATGTCTCCAAAAGCAGCTAGCGAGCCTCCTCCAAGGGAGGCCCAGTTTTCTTATCCAGTCCTTTGGGGTCTTCCCATTTCCCCAAATGTGCCAATCATAAAGACAAGCAAGGGGGAAAGTACTACCTACCCATTTCTGGTGATAGAATCAAAGAAGAAATTACAAAGGCGGGGAGGAGAAAATTCATGAGACAAAGAATGGCTCCAGCCACAGCCTTCGAGCAACTATAAAACAAAAATAGTATAAATCAGGGTGTGTGGTAAGTCACATAGGTTAGTTCTTGCTTGAGGGTCAGAATTTTAGAAATGAGGGGTTTGCTGAATAAAAACTGTGCAGTGAGGGATGATAAGGGGCATGCATCCCATCTTTGATGTTTCCTTGGGTTGGATGTAGTATACCCAAGTAAATGCTGTGAATTTAAAAATAAAAGAAAAAAATTAGTTTAGGAAAGAAACACATTTTTTTTTTATTGGTACCAGGGATCAAACTCATGACTGTGTGCTTGCAAGGCAGGCACTTATGCCACTGAGCTAAATCCCCAGCCCCAAGAAACTTATTAAATCAGTTGATTGAAGAGTTTACACAGCAGATAGTTTATCAGTTATGACATACTTTATGATGAATATCATTATTATGTACTGTTAATTGAAAAAGAAATGTACACTAGGAATTGTTTGGGGTCCTCTTTGCATTTTCTAATTCTTAATCTTCATAATAAAAAGCAGATAGTATTGTCCCCACCTTGCAGATCAGTGAAGTGACTTGCCCAACATCACAGAGCAATGAAGTAAAAAACTCCGTATCTGGATAACTCCAATGCAGGGTCTCATCAGTTAAACATGAGGTGGTTACCACCCTTTTTACAAGGGGGCTGCATACCCATTTGCTGGGACACTATCTAATTCGAGCCAGTTCTTCCCCTTCAGTCATTCCTTCACTCACCACCCAATCAATACTATTCGGGCACTTTCCATGCCATCAACAGAGCCAGGCCACTGAGCTAAGGATGAGTTCTTCAAGGTTCCTGACACAAAGTTCACAGAGATATATGGAGCAGATTGACCCAAAGATTGCACAGAGGAGAAGAAAACCAGAAAATACCTTCATAAACATGAAATTCTGCTTGAAATTGGAAATTCGGTAGGAATTCATGGACTATACATACCACACTAATTTCTTTGCCAATTTGAGCCAGTAGCTTCAAAATTCCTAAAGACAAAAATCATACTGATAAGATACATAATACTTTAGAAATTAGTTTAAAAATCATGTATTAATTTAAGTGGCTATTCAACACAACTTGTTAAATAATGATTTTACTTGTTATGTATTTTCACCAAAATGTTTGACACATATATGAAAACTTAAATCAAAATCTTACTATCTAAAGTTCCTCAGGGTTAATGTGTTAGTGCATTTCCTTCCAGTGTATTTCCATACTGTTATTTCTTTTCCATAAAATTAAATTTATTATCTTCATGCTGCTTTCTAATGTTTTTGCCCACATTTCTAACTTTACAATGAACCTATAGCATTTTCCTGTGTGCTTAAACACTAACTCTGACAGGGTAACACCCTGCCTGCCAGGATAACTTCTAGTGGCTGCCTGGCATTCCACCCATGGTATGTTCCATTCCATTTCTGTCCTATAGAAGATTTGGATGGTTTCCTTATTGTTATTGTATTATAAATTACATTGCAAAGAATATTCTTCTATATAGGTCCTTGTGTGCATCAATAATTATTTCCTAAAGATAAATTCTCAGAGGCATTATTTCCCCATCAAAAGTTAAAACCATTTTAAAGTTTCTGGCATATATTTCTAGATGCATCTTCAGAAATATAGAATCAATTTGGTCTCCCACAAGCAGTGTGTAGGTCTACCTATCCTCTGCATTCTCACCAATACTGGATATTTCCATTTAAACTACTTTAAAAGTATTTCCCAATTGAGTAGGCAGAGAATTGTATCTTGTTTTTATTTGCTTATCACTGAATACTGATGAGGTTAGACATTTTCCATACATTTATTATCCACTTGTATTTCTCCTTTTGTCATTTATTCAAGTCCTTTGCCCATTTTTCAATTTCTAGGCTTATCTTTTTTTATTGATTGGTAGGCGTTCCTTATAGATTAAGGATATTAACCCTTTGTCTGCCGGAAGTGCTGACACAGTCTTAAATACTGGTTCAAACACATGTCCTTTCCATTCTTTAATGTTAACTGATACTTCCCAAACCTAAATAAGTCAGCCAGACTCTAGTCCCTGTCTTCCACACATACACAGATTTTTTTTCCTGAAGCTCCCAAACTTACACATACAACTGTAGAGCATAAATTATTTCCATTTTACATTGCCAGTTGTTTCATTTGTACTAACAAAATTCCCTTCCTACACCAACTATCCAAAAACTGCTTGGAAAGTCCATTGAAGATAGCAATCTAAGCAATCTAAAATGTCTCTTTTTGTAATTTCTATTACTTATCAAATAGTCCTACTTTTTTTGCAGATCACAGCAGTTTATTAAGATGGAATCACTGCTAATTACATTAAGCTACTTGCCTAAACCCAAATCCATGAGGTTCACAAATTAAAAACAAATGGTGTGTTCAAAACCACAAGGAAACACTAGTCCTTCTTGATCTTGAAGTGGAATAGATGCCACTGTTGCTGCTAGCGTTGAGTTCAAAAATGTGGCCAGACATGGGACTGCAGGATGACCAAATGATGCTGACTGGATCTGGAGAACCTAAAGAGGAAGAAGACGAGGAGCAAGAATTAGTGGAGCCTCTAACAATAGTGAAATAGTCCAACTTTTTTATCTTAACATTGTTCACTATTCAGCTTACATACCAAAGACCATGAATTCCAAAAGCTCTTCCAGGAACTTGACTCTGACTTTTGCTCAATGTACAGTTCTCAAATGGGATCGTCTAGGGGTGGCATCGGGGCCATGGAAATGAGTAGTTAATGTAAATAAATCCTAACACCTATTTATTTGATAAGATGAACCACCTGTGACTTTTCAGAAAAGGGTACCACAGAGACTTTCTCCTGTAGAGTGAAGGAGGACACTGGAAGATACAAGTGGCTAAAAACATCTTTGAGATTGTGCCTTTCCATGAAATCTTTCTGATCCTTTTTTTTTATGGAAGGTAAATAGAAGAAGTGGTGGGGGGGTGGTCCTATTTAATTCTGGCCCACTGACCCTGGATTATGGTTTCCAAATAAAATAAAAATCATCCTGTTAAGTTTTAATTATAAAGAGCAGGTAATTTTAAATGGAAGTATACACTATACTCTTAAAATGCAAATTTAGCTAGGTGTTCTATATTTTTATTTGGTAAGTCCACCAACACTACCCTAGATAAGAGCTCACTGGGCATTGGGAATTTGAACAGGAGATACCTACATAAGCCTGCCCTCTGGGCTAATTTAAGAAGGGAATTTGACAGGAGAGTGAGCAGAGGCAAAAACTATTTAAGACATATATTAGATATACTGGCAGACACTAGATTTATAGTAGTTCTCCCTTTTAATGGAGAAACTGTTAAAAGAAAAACTGAATGAAGCATCCTGAAGTTCCAAACCAAGAAAGGACAATTAAAATAATTTCCTGTGGAACCTAGAATATATTCCTAGAAAATTGTTCAATATTCTTCATTAAACGCAAAAACAATTGGATCTCTATTGAAGAAGGACAGAAACCTGTGAGTTATAAATAAATCAGGAGGAGAGAAAATGGGAGATAAATAACTGAGAAATTATTGAAAAGAGATCAACAGTTAACAGCATTAAAAATCCCCTTAGACACAAAAAATAAAAAATATTAAGTCATTCATGTAGAAGAAAAACGTGAGCTTTCTTATAATGTAGAGGAAACAAGCACAAGTTAAAAATTACAATGTATAAGATCAGAGAGAAAGAAGAGAGAGAGAATAAGAAAAGATTGGTTGTCTTAAAGATATTAGCAATATAAACGGTCCCAAATGAAGTACAGAAAAAAGAAAAAGCTTCCATTAAAAAGAGTGTCAGTGAGCTGAAGGACAAATTTCAAATCCTACTTATAGATTTGAAAATATAATAGATGAAATGTTTCTAGATTTAATGAAAACTATAGGCACATAGATACAAAAAGGACAATAAAACAAAGCACAAGAAACATGAAGTACATCAAGGCACTAATAATCAAATTGTTGAAAACCAGTGACAAAGAAGAAACCTAAAAACATCCAGAAGAAAAAAGACATATTACATATAGATAAGAATTATCATAACAAGAGATTTCTTATCAGAAACAATATAAGCAACAACACAATTAATTAATTTTTAAAATATTAAGAGAAAAAATAAACAAACCTAGAATTCTATACCCAATAAAAATATCTTCAAAAGAAAAGTGAAGTTTTGAAATTTTGAAGTGGGAGTTGGAGGTAAGAAAGAAAAAGAAAAGCTGAAAGAATTGATCACCAATAGTTCTCTACCAAAAAAAAAAAGTGGAAAAATCCTTTACATAGAAGGAAATAAGATCAGATGGAAATGTGAATTTACAAAAAGGAATAAAGTATATGTATCCACACAAACACCTGTATGTAAATTTTCACAGTAACTTTATTTATAAGAGCTATAAACAACCCAAATGTTCTTGGGCAGGTGGATGGATAAACACATACCGATATACCAATACAATGAGCTACCCATTATAAGTAATAAAAGTAAACATGTGATATATACAATTTAAGTGAAATAATCAAGGCAATAAAAACCAAACACCATATGATTACATTTATATAAAATTGTAGATAATATAACTTAGGGACAGAAAGCATATCTGTAGCTGACTGCAGATAGGGACAGGACAAGGTATGCAGATGAGGAGTGAAAAGAAGAAATTATAGGACAGAAAGAAACATTTAGGAGTGATATATATATTCATAATTTTTATTGTGAAGATGATTTAATTAGCATATATATCAAATTTATCAAGTTGTAAGATAATATATGTGTTATTAATTGTATACTAATTGAATGTCAATAAGGCTGCTTTTAAAAACAGAGAAGTCTGGACTCTTGGTCTAGCTCAGCAGAAGAGTGCTTGCCTCTCATGCCAGAGACCCTGGGTTTGATCCTTGGCAGAGTAGGATACAGCGGGCCAGAGAGAGTTCTGAAACTTACCAAATGGTAGATTTCTAGTCTTTCTCAGTTAATAGAACACTGACACGACTGTCAAAATTGGTGTTAAAAGTGGTGACATACAGACAAGCAAATTGTCTAATGACTGTTTTCTGAAATCCTGATTTTTGGAAAGATAGAGAAAAAAAAACTTTTCATTCAGCATTTTTAAGTATTGAATCACAATTGTACAACACTCATTTTTAATTGTCAACTAAAATATAGACCAACAGATAAATTTTACATTATTGCAAAGCATAACAAAGTCCATATACTTTGGAACAGTTTTGTAGTTAAGATATTGTCATTCTACCATTAAGAAAATGCAAGCTCAGAAAGTCTTAGTTGGCAAGTTAACCCAAAATCACACAGCTAGTCAATGGCAGAGTCAGAACTTCGCAAATGATAGTCTTTCCAACTTCAGAACTATTGTTTCCTAGACAACAAACTGCTGGTTCTGCCTATGGGTTAGAATCCTTCCTCCAATGACCTTGGCACATGACCCATAACCAAGTGTTCTATTTCTAAAGTTGTATGTCACTGGCATTCATAGGAAAACAGATTACTGCTTTTTACATAAGAATAAAAATTATAGAAAGTTGGTTCTACTTGTATGATGTAGTATGGGTCAATTTCCTTCTCTGTCTCCACTTTAACATCTCTGTTCTATACACCATTATCTATTTTCTGAATGACTGATCTTTGTCTGTGTTGTGAGTTGCTTCATTTTTCTCTACTTTGCCATTTGCCTTTAAATTCATTTATGTTTTAGAGTTTTATTTTGTTCTTTTCACACACAGATATTTTGAAGTAGTCAAATTTATCAACATTTCATTTTATGGCTTCTGGAATTTAAGCTGTATTGAAAAAGGACTTCCTTAACTATTGATCTTGAAAAAACAAACCTGTAAGCCTGAGCAATATCTCGAAAAGACAATTCATTTGTTAGACAATCTGTGATGTGGGCCACACTGCACTGAACTGTCATGCCTCAGTTAAATTTACCCACAGTGCTCACACAGTGCTGCTTCTTGATCTTACGCTCCAAATTCTCCTCCAAATTAGAATTTTATATACAGATTATAGTCTAAAATTTCTTAGACTATAGAAGGGCTGCAATACATTTACTTTCCAATATCCCAGCCTTCAAGCTCAACTTAAAAAAGCAACATTCAAAATCTAGAAGAATGAAATTCCTGTGTATATGTGATCAATTTGTGGACTGCCAATAAATGTTTGACTTTAAAGGCACTTCAAAACATACTTACATTCATTGACATTTGTCTAACTACAAACAAATATTAAGTATATCAATTTAAAATATTTCTATATCTTGGAGGTTGGGCCAGTGGGAGAAGCGTGAGTCCATGCTCTATGCTTCTCCGTTATGTCACAGTGAGTACAAACTGTCATCTGGGCCTCATTCGTTGCAACCCAGCACGTGGGCCAGTTGGAAGAGTACAAGACCAACAGAAACCCCAAGACCCAGTACAATAACCTGGCACACAGATGCACACACACCTCTGGAGGGTGAAGTAATCAGTGAGGCCAGTAACATAGAAGTGTCTGAAGCAGGAGATAGCAGTTGACTCTGGAGAACTCCAACAGAAGACCAGTCTCAGCCCCCACATCCAGAGGCCAAGATCAGGGTCATACCCAGCACATATCTGGGATGCAACATGGATATTATCACAGAACCATAAACACCAGAAGAAGAAATTGAACATAGACACTCCTGCGAGCCCACCAGCCACCAGCCACCATCAGGGACTGGTAACACTAGTGGGGAGAACCAGCCAGCCAAGCTCTCACACATTTGCTGTCATTGAGGTAGCCTTGGTATGGCTGCAAATGTTTGGATAAGCCAGCCCTATACCCCACCAACTCCTTGGAAACCTAGGATAGGAGAAACCCAGGGCCTAGCCCATTCATTACACTGCAGATGGGCAGCCAATGTGGGAAGCACCTGGGATGCCACAACCACTTATCTGGAGGAATTCAGGAAACTGTCAAGACAAAGGAGCAAAAGACAACAGACTTCCAGCCCACACAGAATGAGCTTGGAGATATAGAATTGGAAGAAACTGAAAGTCAAACACCTGAAATTTCTGAAAGCATACAAGCCAAAGTAAAAAAAAAAAAAAAAAAAAAAAAAAAAAAAAAAAAAAAAAAAAAAAAAAAAAAAAAAAAAAAAAAAAAAAAAAAAAAAAAAAAAAAAAAAAAAAAAAAAAAAAACTTCATGAGGCTGTAAAAGTAATCAGATCATAAATGATATCTCAAGTAAAAGAACAAAATGACAAACATAATGAAAGAAATGCTGAGCATATCTAAAGAAGGCACAGATTAAAAAAGAGGACCATTGGAAAATGACGGACTCCTTAAAAGAAAAATATAGAAAAGAACTACAATGCATGAAACAGATTCAAAGAGATATCCAGGAAATTAAAAACTCCATTGAAAGCTGTAAAAACTGCTTGAAAGAAACTGAAGACAGACTTTCAGACATTGAAGACAGGATTGCAGCTAGTGATCGTGAAAGGAAAAATTTCTTAAAAATAACAAGGAACCAAGAATTAACAATTCAACAGCTGCAAGACTATGCAAAGAAAAATAATTTAAGACTGATAGGTGTCAGTGAGAAAGCAGAGATCAACACAAATGACAGAAAAAGACTATTTACAGAAATAATAGCAGCAAACTTCCTAAGCATGGGAAAAGGACCTGACATACAGAGAAGTGAGGCATATAGATCTCCAACTAACCATAATCAAAATAAATCTTCATCTAGACATATAATAATCAAGATCCCAGAAATTCAGCACAAGAACAGACTATTAAAGGTAGTTAGAGAAAAGAAACATATCATCTATATAGAAAAACCCATCAGAATCATGGTAGACTTTTCAACACAAACCATCAAGTCAAAGAAAGCTTGGAGTGAAGTGTTTCAAGTCCTGAAAGAAAACAATTTCCAGCCCAAACTGATGTACCCTGCAAAACTATTTTTCAAAATTAATGGAGAAATAAGATACTTTCATAATAGAAAACAACTGAAGGAATTCATGGCCACCAAACCAACTCAAAAGTGCTGAAGGATATTCTAGAGAGAGATAAAGATGATCATGTTTCCAGAAACAGCATCAGAGAGAGACAATTGAGGGCAGACAATTGAACAGATGGGGAAAATGGACTAATGGCAGGAGGATAGCATGGTATAGATGAGCCAGTGCATGTTGATTGTAGCCATTAATGTAGATAGCCTCAACTCACCGATAAAGAAACATGGGCGGAGTGGATCTGGAGACAAGATCCATCAATATGCTGAATACAAGAAACACATTTGACTCAAAGGAAAATTCATGGACTGAAGGTTAGAAGAGACAAGATAATGCTCCACATGATAGAGATCCAAAAAAAAGCAGAGCTCCTTGTTCATCAACCATGTAATGGATAGGAAAGATACGGTATTTTTATACAATAGAAAGCTACTCAGCTATAAAGAAGGATAACCTCAAGACTCTTGTAGGTAAATGAGTGTAACTTGAGATCATGCTCATGAGTGAAATGGTTTGGACTGATGAGGGTGAACATCATGTTGTCTCTATAGTATAAAAGACCGAAAGAGGTTGTGGTATCCAAAATGTACAATAGATATTGTGAAGGTGAAAGGGGAGGAATTGTCTAAAAAGGGACAGTGGTAGCCACTGTTCATTTTCTATTACCTTGTTTTGAAGTCGTATTTTTTTTCATTGTTCAGTTTGGTTTTATTTTGTTTTGTTTTATTAGATTCTATTATGCCTGATGGTATAGGCAGCTATTTTGAAGACAACAAGATATATTATGGTAGCCATTGTTGATTTCCTATTAGCTTGTTTTGAAGTCCTGTATCACTCTTACTGTTTTGTTTTGAATGGCTTTATGCTGTTTCATTTTGTTTGGTTTTGCTCTCTTTAAAATAAAATTTTTAAAAATTTCTGAAATCATTTACCAAATAATAACTGATTTAATAGACAAAAGACATACTTTCCTTCAAATGGATTTTTTAAATGAGATAATTGGAGAAATGTTAATATAAACCAAATATATTTTTTATTTAATTTGGGATAATAGTGATAGAATGGCTATGCTTCCTTTTTAAGTAGTACTGAGCTCTTGAATATTTATTTAAGGATAAAATGATATAACGTCTAGATTTACTGTATCTTGAGATGAGTGAAATTAGTAGAGATGCACATGAAACTATATTGATTAATTGGTTAATATTTACTCAAGATGAGCAATGGATGCATAGGAATTTATCACTGTTTTCTCTGCTTTGGAGTATGTTTAATATTTTAGAGCCAATATGCTAATTACATGAATTAACTGCTTTTCTAATAAGATTTTTGAACACACCTATAGAGCCTTAGTGAAGACTAATTCACTCAATAGCTATTCCCTATACTTTCTCCCTTGACTCTCCTTGATAAAGGCTGGCACATAAGAATGCTCATTTTTCCAGTGTTCTTTGCAGCTAGAAGTGGCCATATGGCATAATCTCGGACAATGAAATCTAAAGGAATTTATCAGAAACTTTGGATTTTTTTTCCTTTTCAGATAAAAACAGATCATGTGGCTGGCTTTCCTCTCTCCTTTCCTGTCACTGAATGGGATGCAGATTTTAAGCCAGTGAAGGCATCTAACAACCATAGGAGACCTAACTTGAATATAGACACTAGGCCAGCTTTCACTGAAACTCTCCATTCATACTTTCAGCCACCTATGTCAGATGTCATACTAAATTTTTATGTAATTTTGGATAATATAAACATTATTTTATTAACTTAATATTAATTTAATAGTTTTTATATTTTATATCATATTTTCATTCCTTTTATGTAAATAACTGTATGTCAGTTTTTCTGATACTTGTAACTAAGCACTTCCTACTTATTCCAGTCTGTTACATAGAACTTCTTGCACTTTAAAATTTTTCTTCTTCACTATAAAGTAATGCTAATATCTTCTGATAATTTCATTAATTTGAAGTGGATAGTAAAATACTGTGAAATAGTTATATTATTCTCCTCAGCACACATTCCCTCACCACATTGGGTTATCTCACCAAAGTATCTGGAAGGTATTTAGAACTGTATTTAAAGTAATCATAACAAAGTGAAATGAATACTATTTCATCAACAAATTCATTAATTAATGATACCTTCTTTTCCCAGTTATACTTCCATCACTGTCAACTGTACTTTTATTTCAGCTTCTGACTTCAAGTTGTAATGAGTCCCAGTCTTCCTCAGTAAAATGGAAAAGATGTATGTGTCAGGAGTTCTAAGAATTTGCCAGGAGGAGACAGTCCCTTACCTGAAACTCCTCCCTCCAAGACCAGCTAATTCAGTCTTCATAGATAATGTCAAAGCTTTCCCCCTATAAAAAGTCCCCCAAAACTAGGCAATTTGTAATACTTTGCAACCCAAATTCAACCAGTTCCAGAGACACTTATATAGAAGCTTAGTGACAGGTCAACACTACCAACAAACATTCATGGGGAAAAAATCTCTCACCAAATCCTTTGTATTACTTTCATTTAGAGGCTATAAGTCCTAGCAAGGACAAACAGGCAAGATAAAAAACAAATAAAAGGCATCCAATTTGGGTAAGAGGAACGCAAATTGTCAGTGTTTGCAGATGACATGATCTTATATACTATATGGAAAACTTCAAAGATTCTACCATAAAACTATTAGAACTAATAAATGAATTTAGCAAAGTTTGAAGATAAAAAATCAATATACAAAAATCAGTAGCATTGCCATAGGTCAGCAGCACATTGTCTGAAATAGAAAGCAAGAAATAAAAGAATTAACATGTGTTATATACATGTACCAACTCTCCCCAAGGAACATAATCATTATTACTGAAAATGTAGTCCAACAAATAAAAGAAAGAAAGAAATCTCATTTACAATAGCTGCCAAAAACTAGGAATAAATCTGACCAAAGAGGTAAATGATCTCTATAATAAAACTATACAATATTGATTAAAGAAATTGAAAAGACACAAAAAAGAAAAAGATATCTCATGTTTATGAATTGGAAGAATGAGTATTATTAAAATGTCCATCTTACCCAAAGAAATCTATAGTATCATCCCTATCAAAATATCAATGTTATTTTTCACAGTAGAAGAAAATTCCAAAAGTTAAATGAAAACAGAGAGAGAGAGAGACAGAGACAGAGACAGACAGTCAGAATCAGAGAGACAGAGAACAGCAAAAGCAATGTTGAATAAAAAGAACAAAGCAGAAAATAGTACACTATCTGGCTTCAAATTATATTAGAAAGTTTTATAACCAAAATGGCATGTCATTGTCATAAAAAGAGCAATGGAATGCAATACAATACCCAGAAGTAAAATAGCACATCTACAGACAACTGGTTTCTAATAAATATAAGAACAGGTTTTGGAGAAAGGCAATCTCTCATAAATAATGCTGGAAAAATTGGATAGTCATATGCAGAATAATGAAACTAGACCCCAGTTACAAAAATTAAGTGAAATGGATTAAACACTTAAATGCAAATTCTGAAACTATGAAACTTTTATAAGAAACCACAGGGAAAGGCTTGGAATGGACAAGGAATTTTGGACAAAACTCCAAAAGCACAGGTACTAAAAGCAAAAATAAGACTAACGGAGTTACATCAGACTAAAAAATTTCCATGTTGGTAAGTGAAATCATCAATAGACTAAATAGACAATCTATAGAATATGAGGAAATATTTGAAAATTATACATCTGACATGGAATTAAGATTCAAAATGCACAGGAAACTAAATACCTCACTAGCAAAAAAAAAGCCAAATTATAAAATGAGCAACACATCTAAATAGACATTTCTTAAAGAACATATACAAATATCCAAGGTGCATGAAAAAACTTCTTAACATCCTTAATCATCAGGAAAGTAATAATCAAAAGCATAATGAAATATCACTTCACTCCAGGAAGAATGGCTATTTATCAAAGAGAAAAATATAACAAGTACTAGTGAGGAATTGGAAAAGAGGAAACACTTGCATACTATTGAATTCATAGAGCTGTTATGGGAAAAAATAGTTCTCAAATAGTTAATAATAGAACTACCGTAAGAGCCAAAGTGCTATTACTGGGTGTATGTCCAAAGGAAAGAAAGCCAGTATGTGAAAGAAACTTCTGCTCTCCCATCTTCACAAGAGACAGGAAATAGCAGGGGGTGGCGGTGCACTCCTGTAATCCCAGCAGTTGGGAGGCTGAGATAGGAGGATCCTTGCAAGTTCGAGACCAGCCTGGACTACAACATGAGCCCAAGGCCAGCCTGAACTGCATATGAGACTCTGTCTCAGAAAGACAAAAAAAAAAAAAAAAAAAAAAAAAAAAAAAAAAAAAAAAAAAAAGACACAAGAAATAGAACAACCTAAGTGTCCATCAACTGAAGAATGAATAAAGAAAATGTGATACACAAACATAATGGTATAATATTCAGCCATGAAAAGAATAAAATCTTGTCATTTGTGACACATGGATGAAGCCGGAGGTAAATATGTTAAGCTAAATAAACCAGGCCAGAAAGACAAATATCACATGATCTTACTCCTCCATGAAATCTAAAAGTGTTGATATCATAGAAGTTGAAATAGAATGGTGATTATCCAAGATTGGGATAGTTATAGAAAGTAAGTTATAGTTAGATAGTAGTAAGTTCTGATGCGCTACTGCACCATTTGATGATCATTGACAATGATACTACACTACCTATGAAATAATTTGATCACTTTAAGTATCCAGAAAAAAACATTTCAATGTTTTTCCATAAGGAAATGATAAATGTTTGAGAAAATAGATGCTTAACCTAATTCATCCATTACACTATCTACACATGTATTGAAACATCACATAGTGTCCCATGAATATGTAATTCTTATTATTGGTTAAAAAATAAATTTAAATTAAAAACAAAACAAAATCAGTTTTGAGAACTTCTTAAGGCAGTTTCATTAAAATGAGTTTATCTCAAGTAGTCAAATTTTGAGGTTATTAATATGTCATAAAATATCTGTACATATAAACATTTTCTATATGTTTAACTAAAAATGAGAGAATATATGAAATAGAAGTAGATGTTAGACTGTATCATTACTAAGTAGGTATTTTATATTAAAGCTACTGTTTCTAATTTAATTTCAATAAAACAATCTAGTCAAATAAATACCAATTTAAAATTTTAAGAAAAGTGTTAGAAGTTTAAATAATTGTATATTTCAGGTAAGGGGCAATCTGAATTAATTAAAGACAAATGCACTATGATAACACCTATCAGAATATACATATTAGTAGGCTCCTAACAGTAGCTAATAAATTAATTTATTAAGTGGATTAGTTATTTAATAGATATTTAGGGTTTACAACTGAGTGCACTTTACATCAGAAGCTCCATCTTTGCCAACCTGCTATACAAATATAACCTGGATTACAAATATAAAATATTATGCAAATGTGTCTGCTTCTGTTTCATGAGATCAGCAATATATCATTCCCTAGAGACAGCGCATACATAGAAACAATTTTATTTGTTCATTCTTTACACAAAGCAGAGAAACTACTCTTTATATTTGATCATTTCCCATCCCAGCAAACATCTCAGCACTATCTCCAGTAATACTGAGGACACCCAGCCCCATTCACACAAGCTAGATGAATAAATGATGTTGTGTTATCTCCAAGAAGTAAGCTCTGTCTGGATTAGAATTCCAATTCAAACCTTTTAATCTATGTAAATTTAGACACCTCCCTTAATCTGTCTCTAGCATTAGGGCAATAATAACAGCTCTTACCTTGCCAGGTTATTGTAAGAAGAGAAAGATGAGTTGTCAGGTATTAAATGTTCTGTAAATGTTACTCATTATTACTTAATTCTACATTGAAATGATCAAAGGTTTCTGTCCATCTGCTCTGTTATAGTCAACCTATAGAAAATCACAGAAGCAATTATTTGTCACTGCTGTTCACACACAATTGTGTCTCCAGGTTTTCTAGTTCTACTGTACAGGCTGAAAGTCACCCATAACAGCACAGCATGTCACAGCCTTCTCGAAGACCCAGCACATTATCATCAATACCAAAGTGTGTACATGGGCATCAGACAAAACCCAGCTGGTGTAGAACAAGGGCTGGACTTCAGATGATCTAGATCTGGAGGAAATCACTTGCCTTCATAGAATGCCTGCTTCTTCACCTGTAAAGTTGAAATACCAACCTGACTTTAAAGGATTAAATGATGTGGCATAAGGTATCTTTCCAATGTCAAGTGCTTTTCATGCTGAATATTATTGATTTTGTATTGCAAAGTTGATTAATTCATAATATATCAGTTGATTTCTGCCTTCTATAAGCACCTCGCTAAGCTCTAGAGGCAGGCACAGAAATGAATAGAAAACACTAGCCAGAATTTAATGCATATTTGCTTGGTATATTATTTGTTAACTGATCAATTACTACTGTTGAAAATACTTAGACTGGATAAATTAGATCCATTTGAAAGAGATTTAGGGTGCTGCATTTCATCATGGCACAAATGTGGCTTCCACTCTTCTGTGCACTCCAGGCAGGCACTCCCATCTACAAAACTACATTTTCTGCTGCAATCATATGCTTAGATTAGAGGCCCTTCTCAGGTAGACCCATAGTTGGTTTTTGGATGGGTTTTTGGGGTTTTTTGTATATTCAGTGTTTAACAAATAGCATCCTATAAAGTAGGATTTTAGTAGCTAAAAATGCCCAACTGCACATAGTACGTGGCAGAGAAGCAGTATCACAATTCAATTAAATCCTTTCAACCAGGAACCATGTAGCAGAGTTCCCTTTTGTGCTAGCGCTTGGGCACATAGCACTTGCCACTATGTGTAGGAATATACTCATCTTCATTTGGCCTAATGGGCCAACCAACACTCGCTGCAGGCGTTACATTTCAGAATAGGAGATAGTCACTCAGTAAATGACCACTTCTGATGTCCTAAACTTCCAAAAAGAGTTAGTGTACCTCAAAGAAATAATCAGTGTAACTTTCCAACCAATAAAATCAGGCTCCTTATATTCTGTTTAATTTCCTAGCAGCTTTTATATCCATATATATGTTCAACACATATAGCCCCTCACACATATACCATCACTATATTTTTTACAGCATAGGGTTTCTAGGATTGAGTAGTTTTAAACAACAGTATTTTATTATTTTAAGCACACCCACTGTGGAAACATTCTCAGGGCTCACGCTTTTGCTATTGGAACATTTGTTTTTTATTCTGAATATTTCAGCACATCTATTTACCTGGCACTATATTTAGTACCACAGTGCCAAGATGGCATATATAAAGATTCAATTGCAATTCCCATCTGATGTCCCTTCCCTCTCCTTTTTACCCCCTTTTTTATGTCCACACTCTGAATTCAGCACAAAGTTGGTGTGTTTAATTTAAAAAGAAGTAAAACGCTCCAGGAGACGCCTCAGACCACTGCAAATCACCTACTTTATAGAGGCAGTAAAATTGTGTATCGGATTAGAAGTGATGCTGATCTGAAATTTATGATAACTTTTAATGGCATTATAATTTTTTTCCCTGTGCGCTTCATAACTGCATCGTTTCAATGCACAGTACAGTGAGATGAAATTTGTAAGGGAAGAACATTACCCAAGCAAACCCAGGGGAAAAAAAGCCAGTGGAATAATGCAATAGCCCCATACAGGCAGATGCAGGCTATTCTTCCCATGCGTTATGGAAAGAAACGACTCCAAAAAGATCCAAGATTAAAGTTGACCCAGGGTCCAGAATTTGTTGGTTAAACTAGAAAATGCAGTAGAAGCAACCCCTGAAGGGACATAATGTCTTCCTTATACCACCCATCACTTCTAGAGCACTTCTCATTTCTCAGCTGGGGCATCCTAGAATTTTTTCTGGAGCAAACAGCTCCTCCCTAGGCTGAATTTGTGGTCCTTTCCCCCTTAGAAGAGCTCAACTCCCCATTGGTTCCAAGAGAATACAAGGGTCCTTCTTAGTGTCAGAGAAAATGTACACAGTCCTGAGAGTCTGCTAAAAGCCATGGTGAGAGAAAGGAAGAACTCAGTGACAGAAAGAAATGAGGGAGACACGGAAGGGTTTTTTTTTTAATTCTAACAATAATGCTCATATTAAGATCTAATTTAAAATATGCGAGAAAATCTTCAGATAAGCCACCAGAATCAAAGGAGAAGGCTTCTTGATACAAAGTTCCCTGTTCAACACTTTTCTTCAGAGATCATCCAACCTCTTTTTTGAATACCTCCAAAGACAAGATGTTCACCACCAACTGAAGTGTTTCATGGGTTCATTTATAAATTCACTGAACAATATAAGAATGGCTTTAGGCTATTGGTGAAATATTTCTGAGACTTTTTTATGACACTGGTGTGCATTATTCTGTTTTCTGACTAGTGAAACATATAGTTCAGTACATAAAATTAAATCTCCATAATGTACAAAGTATCACATATATAGTAGTCTTAGCAAAAGTGACTATAAGATCTGAAAAATATTAAAAGAGCACTGGCCTAAGTATTCCCAAATTGTCAACATTGTGGGGAAAAAGTAGGAGAACTATTTTAATTTAAAGGACACTAGAAACATAACAACAAATATAATATATGAAACTCAGACATTAAATTAGAATAGAAAGGTTACAAAGGTCATTTTTAGGCTGTTGGGGGAATATGAACATAGACAAAATAAGGTTTGGCTGTGATAATGTTATTGTGAGTTTGTAGGGATACAAACTTGTTCTTATGATACACCTGTTGAAATAGTCAGGGGTGAAATGTCAGAGCTTCAACTTACTTCCAAACAGTACAGAAAAATAGATCAAGTCGATACTGCAAAACGTTAAAACCTGATGAATCTGGTAAAAGGTTATGAGGGGTTTATTATCTTCTAGTTCTCACAGCTTAGAATCTTTTCAAAATAAGAAGTTGGAGGGGGACCTATAAAGTAAAGCTGGTTAATTCTTGATAGGGTGTTTTTAATGTTTTACTCCATCTTTCTCCATATTCTCCAATCTGTAATGAAATGTCCTTGTTGCATATTTGATTAAAATGCATCTACTGGTGAAATTTCTTCCATCTGTGAGCAGGGCAGCAGCCTGAAGCCCCAGGAAGCCAGGGAGACGGAGGGCAGTCCAGTTTCCTGCCCAGGCTTTGCATTCTGCATGTTTCTCCATCTGTGAAATCAGCTTGTCTACTAGGGCTTTGGTGAGGCTTAAAATGAAAAAACAGAGTTGGTCCTTTTTAGACTGTTGCACCAATTTTCATGTATAATAGAGCTGTCCATTTCTTGAATTTGTGCTCTACAAAAATTACACAAGGTACTGGGTTTGTTACCCAGAACCAAAAAGTAAAACAAAACTTAGCACATACAAAAATCTAAAAGAAAAAAAAAGTAATTTTTCCAGTTGCCTTGCCTATTTTTTGTCTTAGATCTTTGGGCAAGAATTGGATTGAGAGACGCAGATCCTGTTGAAACTATATCTACTTGCTCAGAGATCAAACAGAAGATCAAGCCAAGGATTTATCAGATACTCAGTTTTGGCCCCACACTCAGAGCCTATGTTTCGTTCCTTGCCTTCCCACGCCACTGTCCAGCCAGCCCACAAAGCAGCAGGCTGGTCCAGCTCCCCTGCAGTACCTCAGTCTTCTCTGGGTTTCCTCATGGAGGAGTTTTCCTTAAACTGCCAGGGCCTCCTCTGCCTTTTCACTCACACCATCTGGCTCTGTCTAACCTGCAGGACCAAGTCACAGGACTCAAGTATGCCTAGTAGAATAGTGCCTGTCTTCTCAGGATTAAATTTGTCTGTATTTTCTCTCTTGCCTAGATATTATGGAAACTGTGTTATTCCCAATGCACTCCCCCAGATAATTCTAATGAAAGAAAATTAAAGTATATCTCAGCAAAGAAACTTAGGGGTCATCTAGTCCAACTCTTTCATTTTACGTACAGTGATGTTACACTGAGGCCCAGAGAGGAGAACTCTTTTATCCAAGGTCAAAAAATCCATTGTAAAACCTGAGTCAAAATCCTACATCTACCTCCCTACCATGTACTCTCTATCTCGTACTCTGTTCACTGAATCATGTTGCTTTGGGGGAGGTCAAATTAATGATCTTGCAAGTATCCTGCTTCCCAAGCTTGTCTAGTGTTTTCACACTTAGAATGAAAGACTCCATAGCACTCTTGTGGATCATTAATCAAAATCAGTCATGAAATATGTCATTGATCAGTAGCCATCAGTTCTTAAGTCAATTGGAAAACAAATCTTTCTCTTTAGTATCATTCATAATCTACTCCTCACTCACTGTGGCCTCTTTTCTCTAACATAGTAACATAGAAGAAAATTCTCTCTACTTCCAAGACTTTCAACTTTCTTCCCAGGTTGAAAAACCTCAAAAAGGACCCTGTTTCTCTTTTTCTCTTCCCCACATGTCCTCCCTTCTTCCTCATTTCTACTTAATGTCTTTATTCATTTTTAAATACTACATGTTTTGGGGAACTTTGACCACCACCTCAAATGGAGTTGACTTTTTCTCTTCCCTGGCTTGGAACTGTGACATTTCTATACTTACGTTTTAACATTGTTTCCTCAGTAATTTTACATTCACATCTTTCAACCTTACGTTCCTTGAAGGTAAAGTTTCCATCTTATTTACTTTTGCCTCCCCGTTTCCTGGCACGCGGTAGAGGCTAACTTAATAATTTGTAATGAAAGCACACAAATCAGCAGAATTGGGAAAGGGGTACCTTCTGAGTATGGTAAGCTATTTGGCCACATTCTGGGTTTATGATCACGAAAGGCAGGCCACTTCTGATTGAAACACATCCTATTGTAAGTGTCAATGTCCTCATATCTTTCCAAATATACAAGACATTCCTCCTTCCTGGGGTGTCATCACCCAAGATTCTTGTCACTCTAATGCCCTTCTGGTTCTCTGTATGCCTCTGGAGGAGTCTTATTTGAGGGACCAGATCCACTGTCCTTATCATAAGTGTCACACTCCTGTAGCTCAAATGATGCAAAACTTCTTTCTCTGTAGTGTCACCTGACATTAGCATTGATACTTGTCTCCCTTCATCCTTAGGTATTTTCTTTCAAATCTTCTCAGTCTTTCATACCATCCTCATCAGGAAACCATCATTCATCCCTTTAATATTTTATCATAGTGAGATGTCCTCCACCAATGAGGCAAATTTGAACTACTCATAGCAGCTGAAATTGAGGAGGATAATACATTCCAACTGGCTTCATCTATTTGCCGACTCTGAGACCTAAGTTCCCTAAATTCTCTTTGCCTGAGTTCCCTTCTCTAGAAAGTGATTGCTATTAGCATCAAAGGAAGTAGTATGTGCAAAGTGCTTAGCACCATACCAGGCACAAAGTAATGGCAAAATGAATGCTTACTCTTATTACTATCATCACCCCAAACAGAAGCACAAGGCAGCGCACATGATGCAAATGCCCAGCACCAGGTCTATTCTGCCCTTCCTCATGTTCTATGGTTCTATGTAAACCTTAGGTACAGTCTTAAAAAAGTCATATTTTGGTCATGACTCTTGTTTCACTTTGTGTTAAGTCTTCTTGTCTCCTCCTATTCAGTTGCTATCATTTTCTAAACTGCTAGAGAGTCCTTGCTCAATAGAAAGCATCCTTATGGGGCTGCCTCAGTGGAAGAGGGAGGTAAGAAGAAAGAATGTGAGGAGAAAGAAGCTCAGAGTTGGAAAACATGAGTTAAAAGACAGCAATCCTTCTGCAATCAGGGTTCACCCCTTCAGCTTCCACTGCCACTTCCCAGTTCCTAAATCTGAGCAGGACTAACATTCCAGCTGACCAGCAGCTTCTTCCAAGTGACACTACCACCCCCATATCAAGAACTCTAGTGCATGGGCCTTCTCTGGAGACTGTATTAACGATGAGCTGACACACTGTGTTTACTCTGAATTACTCTTCTTAACCTAATTATACGCCTAGAGGGAAATTCAATGTATTTGATCAAGTCTTGTGAGTATTTTCCTTGTCTAACATCATTAGACTTATTGAAAGGAAGGGTTCCTAAAGCAATTAAAGTAAGTGTTGTATCCCCAGAGACTTTGGGATGAATATCCCTTCCCAAATGTCCCAGATTCTGGTTATCTCTTGTTAATGTCGTAGGCAGTGCTATGCAGTGCTTCCCTCATAGAAGCATGGTGCCCTTCGGTGTCAGCAAATTGGAACTTGACCTCACTTCAATTAACAGTGTTCAGAAACTAGGGTATCTTGTCTGAGAAATGTGGAGAGGGCGTGCTGGGTCCCTGGTGAGACTGTTCCTCACAATGTCCCTTCTCAAATATTTATTTCACTCAGCACATATAGATGGAAAGACTCTATCTACCTAGAAATCCAATGACCCACAAAATGCATTCAAAGTCATTAGCCCATTCCAGAAGCCTTTAGTAGCCCATTAGAAATGTCAGTGCACACTCAACAAGCAGTCAGATCCAAATGCACTGAGGCTTAACCTCATTAAAATGTTTTCACGACACAGGGTCAAACTTATCTTGCCACTGGACTCCCTTCCCCTCACCAATCGCTGAGAAAACATTTTCTTTCTAATTAATTTCATCTAGATGAAACCTGCACAAATGTCAGTGCAACAAATTAAGACTTATTGATTATTGGCTTTTTAAAAAATAGTTAATGGTTCTGTCCAAACATGGAATATTTTAGGGACATCAGCAAGACATTTCAGCTTAGGTTGATTCTGGTTTTTTGAACAATGAGAATAATGTTGTAAGCATCTTTCATAGCCTCATGGTTCATTTTTTATCTAAAAATATGTGCTTTTTTATAGTTATAAAACATAAATGGCCAGAAAATTTCATCTTAGAATTTAATGGAAAAACAAATGCTACTCTATCATTTATATTATATATATGGTAGTCTAAAGGTTGACCACTCATTTCCCCTTGTCTCCTTTCAAACATTAGTAGAACATCAAATTTTATTTCCCCCTAGTAATTGAAAACAGTAAGAGGAAAATCAAACTCAAGTTCTTTATCAGAACTTTGTTTGTGGTTGTTGTTTGCGTGAAGGCTGATGTTAGAAAACGGTGACTGTCTTAACGGGTCAACTATTCACTAAAAGTTACTGAATCCTATAATGTACAAGGGTAAAGCTCAGAGGGAAATACTAGACTTGACTGCTACTCTCACAAGGGTATAATCTGGTTCAAAAAATCTATATACACATTTTTAAAACCATGAACTATAGAGCTTTCCATACCACACATGTAATAGAATCCATATTCAGTTTGTAATTTGGTTTACAAACTTCCTGTAAAATAGCAGGTTGGAATATTAGGGGCAGAGAAAAATTAGTTGCATCAAAAATAATGTTACAGCAAAATCTAAAATCAAGAGTCCATCTTTAAAATAATTAGACTAGAACTTTGTGTAACATGTTATCCAGCTCATCAAAAGCTTTTATTTTTACCAATTAAGTATAACCAAGCCTCCAAGTAACACTTCCAAAAAGGGAAGAAATCAGACTCATGATCTGCACAGGTAAATTGCTTCAGGGAAGAGATTCATAATAAACCTTTTTATTTTCTTTTATCCTATTCAAATATTTCAATTTGTCAAGGAATATCTGAACATAATTTCTTGCAACATTTATTCTGCAAGTGTAAGTATTCAGTCTTCATCTATCAGGGTAGATCCAGAAAAGGGCTCATAGAGATCATCTAGTCCAACAGATCATTTTATAGCAAATAAATGAAGTCAAGGCAAGTTGTTACATTTTCCAAGGAAATATAACTTGAAGGAAATGTATGTATTGTGTGAAAGGATTTTCATCTCACCATTCAGTACAGTTATTTGCTATTATGTGTGCAGTACTCCATATTAATTAAAGGTAAGCATGGGAATTTTGGCAAGGAGCCCAACTAGGTAATATAAATAGCCAGAGAACCAATAAATCCAACACAGAAACAAAGCTCCTTACTCAGGCTGGGCCTAAACAAACTAGAGGTTGTGAGATCCAGAGGTAGATGATTCCCGAGCCTGAAAGAGAGGGGTCACAGCTGAACTACAGCAAAATAATGGCAAGCCATGGGACATGTTATCTCTTGGGCCAGATGAAAGAATAAAACCTACTGAGCACCTCATGGAGGTCTTTCATCTTAAAAGAGATTTTAGAAATAAAGACATGCAGACAGAGGTGATAGATATGATGACTGTGGCACAGCCACAGAAGATTGTACCAGTTGATCTTAAAGGTAGCTCTGAAGGCTTCTGATTTTATGATTTATGTTTATGTTTGTATTTATGTTCTATCAACAACCCTATAAGCTGAGATTGCCTTAATGAACAATTGATAAGCTTAAAATGATAATGATGTCATCAAGAGTGGATGTAAGTACTGGTTTATAGCTAGGTCTTCATCTATGCCACAGTTGGACACAATGTTCAAGTTCTTCCATTCTGATATGTCCTGGTTGGTGAATGCAGAAGCCTCAGCTTTCACCTCAGGCAAATTTGGCTTTATTAGCTGTATTGGGCCAGACAGCTGAATCCCTGATTTATATTCTTATTTGTCTCCTTTTAGAAATGTACATAATATAATTTGTATGTTTCCTGATCATATATATTGTAGGTACAAGAATGAAATTATTGACCTAGGGAAAGGAATTAATACAAAACATCTTTAAATGTTCACTATAATTTCCCTAAAATTGTTAAGATCAAAATCAGGTTCCAAATCATATGCAATATTTGAATGAATACTACCAAAAGACTGACTACAAACAAAAATTCACTTGATTTGCAATGGGTGAGCCCTGGTATGGTGCTAAGTTCAGTTGTACCAACAATGTTGACTGGTCACAGTGAACTCTATTTGTCAGAACAGGCACTTGTCACCAATTTGCTTCCTTGAGCCACTAATTTCAGACCTGCTCACTCTTGCTAAAAAGACATGAAAATTGTATAATGTAAATAGTCTTAAAGAGATGAAAACTAAAAACAAGTGCAAGAGAGTAGACACAACACAGCTAACAAACTGTGGTGCAAAAAATAATGATGCAATAATACACTTCTGGGTTTCCTAAATTGTGCCTAGTGGGCAGCAGCCAGGCATATAAGCAAGAATAGAAGATTCACTAATTAAACCCACAATCACAACTTTGCAATAAAACTCTTGAGAGGGATCTTTAATGTGAAGATGAATTACTGATGGTTTCATAAGGCATCACATTGATACTCGGGAAGTTTTAATTTTTATAGACCAATGGATATGTTTCCCCAGTATAAATTAATTTAAATATTTTCCCTGAATGGTATCAGATATCTTATCATAAGCAAGTTAATGCAGGCACGTGCTCTGCAAAGTCTTTCGCTTTTCCCATATAGTCTGCCATAAAATATTAGGCCAGGTTCTCAAGGGTCTGATGTCAAATAACACATGCTGGCAGGAGCTGAGAATAGAACATAAACAAAGGAGAGTTATCAGACTGTGGTAGAGACTGTCCACAACTTAGCACAAAGTCCCCCTCTTCCTTTTAGCTCTGTCTTTGAGTCAACTTTCCAGGATAGTTTTCTTTGTAGTGGCAAAATGTTAACTACAACTTCAGCCTGCTATCTACTTGTGTTTTTAGGTAAGTGGGAAAAAAAAACAGATCCAGAAAAAGTTCCACTTGGGTCTCATTGGTTCTGATTGAGTCACCTGGCCAGCTCTGAAACTATCACTGTGGTTAGGGAAAGGGAATACTCTAATTGATTGAGGCTGAATCATAGGTCCTCTCAGATCTGAAATAAGGTTAGTACTAAAGCCATACTATAATTACGCTCTTAGACTAAGAGTTGGGAGCAAGGTGGTTTCTCACAGAAAAATCCAGCTATTGTTACCAGGAGAAAGACACATGGACATGCTGGGGAGGGGGACGGATGCCCATTATATCAAGTCTTGTCTGCCAGATGCTAGGTTCAGTGAGGGAAAAGATTGTGACCTATTGTTCTTTGGATCATCAACAATGCCTAGTCTACAAATAACTGATATTTAATAAACATGTGATGGTTAATTGATTAAAAACATGAGAAATCATTCAGGCTTTTATTTAAATCCTGTCTGCTAACTGGAGGTGACATTTCATTACAGAAAGCTGAATTTTCCAATGCTAACTTTGAGGCATTGTTTTTTATTTCATGAATGACGTATGTGGTGACTGCATTTTGAAGCATTAATACCAATCTTTACTAGCACAGCTCAAGGACTGTATATAAAATCTCACTAAAATCTTTTTGCAGAAATGATTATTATGATTCCTGTTTTGCAGAGGTGGAAAATGGTACTGAGAAAAGTCTAGTTACCTATCTAAAATAATATAGCTGGCAAATGCCAGAGCTAAAATCTGAGCTCAAGTTAGCCCTCTCACTATTTATGTTTGGTCCAGTCAGATCATTCTACAGAACACAACTTAGATGCCACCATCTTCCAAAACCATCCCAACTAAAATTACCCAACCTTTCCACATCCCTTGGTATTTTTCCTACAGGCCTTAATTTTTTTTAGACTTGGGTAATTGGGTATTTTTCCCTCCCACTCAATTCTGATATTATCACTGCCCTAAGAGCAGAAAAAAGCCAAAGCCAGAATGATACCATCATGATAAGGACAAAGAGAAAGATGGGCCAGGGTCATGGGGAGGAATGATTTCTAGATCATATGCTGCCCCAGCTCCAAGGCCTTCCTCATTCCTTCTGTTGAAGCAGAGGCAAGATGAGCTGTCCACTGCCAGACCAGTCTTCCAAAGTTGGCATTCATCATGCTGTTGCCCAGCAGAAACCCTTCAGGTAAAGCTATATTTATAGAATGACTGTCTGTACTTTGTCAATTTGATCTTTAAAACATTGCATGAAAGTGTTGTTTATTTTGATTACTGCATACTTTAGTAGTCCCTTACATTTTACACCTGAGGCAGATCTCTCCCTTTCCTCACCTTAGCTGTGACCTTGATCAGAAACTTCCAGTAATCTACAGAACAATGATTGGCACACATCTCTTGACAGTCAAGGCCTCCATCTCTGAGATGACTTGCATCTGCCCTTACAACTTGATTTCAGACTCTATAAACTATCTTTCACTGCTTCTTTTTCTCCTCTTTCCTGCCATTGTGCAATGTTTCCCACACACAGAAAGCTTTACCCTTTCTTTCAAACACTACCTGTTACATTTTTGACTTGTTCCTTCTTGAGCCAAACCCATGGTGTTTCATGTTAGCCCAGGTGCCCTACAGATGGTCCTGCACTCACTAACTACATTTTAAATTTCTCAAAATTTCTTCTTAAATTTCTTAAAATCAGACCTTATGTTTTAAAACATTCTGCTTCTTTCATCCTGTCTGCCATACCTTAGCCCCATACCACCATTAGGCAACTAACCAATCAGACTTAAGGCAACTAACCAATTCCTTTGTTGGATATATCAACAAATTCCAGCTAATTCTCATCTGCCCTGTGACAAGCAGATGCAGTGACCAGGAAAGTCCTCCTCCTGGATTCCAAATGGAAGTTCCACAGTAGACAGAGTGGACAAATAGGTAGATGGGCTTGAGAGGTAGCAAAACCAGAAGGGTAGTGGTATCTAGCAGGAAGTGATAGGACAATTTCAGTACATAACTTAATCTGATTCTGACTTTCATTTAACCTTGAACATTAAAGACTATACAGCTCTCAGGAAGTTCAAATGGTTCTAATTTCAGCTCAAATTAAGAAATGAAAAACACTTTTAAGGGAAGACTTGGCTTTGTCAGACTGGGGGAAAAAAAGTTTTCCAATATGGTAAATAAATACTTGGACCTAAAGAGAATTATTCAAGTAAAATAGCTGAAATAGTTTATATTTTATCACTAAAACTGGAATTAAATATTTTTGCATGAAGATTTTTTTTTTTTGAGTTAGGGTCTTACTATGCAGTTCAGGCTGGCCTTGAACTCAGTTTGTAGCCCAGGCTGGTCTCACATTTGCAATGATCCTCCTGCCTCAGCCTCCAGAGTGCTGAGATTACAGTAGCGGACCAACACACCCAGCTTGATGACCAAGGCAGACGTGGTTCCTACCTTCATGGGGCTTTTACCACACAATTTTAAACCACCTATGATAATTTTTACAAATTACATTGGAGTTCTTTAAATCATCAAATAATTATTGAGTTCATGATTTGTGTCTTGGCTAGCTTCTTGGGATGTATCGGTGAACACAATAAAGATTCCTACCCTCAGGGAGTTTATACCCTATTGAGCGTTATAAGCGCCACAAATAAATACTTTATAAACCGTAGTAGAAGAAACTGTTTTATGGATTTTAAAAAAATGTAAAGCAAGATGGGAAAATGTCAGGAGCTTCTGAGGAAACTTGACAAAAGCAGAGTGGCTGGACTGGAGTCTGGGAGAGGGAGTGGACATGAGGTAAGGAGTAACAGGGCAGATTGTGTATCTGTGTGTCCACTGATAAGGCTTTGGCCTTTAAGCCAAGTGAAAAAGGGAACTGCTGAGGGCTTTGAACAGAGGGATGATATTATGTGACTCTAATATAAATGCATCCCTCTGCCCGCTGTCTGGAATAATAAACTGGGAAAAGGGGAGGAGCAAAAGTAGCAAAATAGTGCTACTTCAAGATCCCTAATTTCAGGATCTTAGTGAAAAAGGCAGGGCTTGGACCAGCACACTAAGGAAACGGACATTAAGAAAGGGTCAGATTTCAGATTTATTTTGTTGCATACTGAGGATAAGAGAACCATTACCTCCTCCATTTATAATCAAATAAAATTAAACACATAAAAGTGGAGTATGTTAGCACATGTCTGTAATCCTGAAACTCTGGGAGGCGGAGGCTGAGGCAGGAAGATTCCAAATCTGAGTGCAGCCTGAGTACCAGGGCAATTCAGTGAGACCCTATCTTAGAATAAAAAATAAAAAAGGATCAATGTTATACCTCAGTGAAAAGCCCTGGACTTAATCTCTGGTACAAAAAACAAAGTAAAGACTGTTATTGTGCCTAGCACCCATCCATTGCTTATTGTCAGTGACCCCTGTAATCCTAGAAATAAAAATAGCACTCTCCTATACTAACAGAAAATCTTGAAAACGGAATTTGGATTTGGGCCCAAGCAAGGAAATCCCTCTGTCCTGCCCTCTCCACATAGTGTCTTTGCTTTCAGACTGAGGGTAATCATGACCCTGAAGTTTCATGAAGTGACTGTGTCAAGGTAGATCTATCCTGATCTCTGAATCTTCACAAACTGAGCCTTTCTTTCCTCACAGCACCAAAACAGTGAAGTGAAGGAGCGCAGCCTCCTCATAGAAGGGATCACTGGATACCCTGAACTTAGCTACAAACTGCTTTTCATTTGGCTTAAGACTGGTGCAAGGCAGAGGCTGTTCTTCTGGGAGGGAACCCAGAATTATGCTGCCCTGGACCCTCTGAGACAGCACCCACCCAGCTTGTCACAGGGGTTGCAGGAAACTAACAGAGAAAGAGACATGAGAGAGGGCTCAGATCCCACGATGGAAACTCAGCACCCTCATCACCCACCGGAGAAGAGGCTGCATGTGAGAGTGCAGTCAAGTGGAGGAATTGGAGTATACTTTAGAGAAATTTCTCCAAAAGGGAAAGTGGAGACAGTCTATTTTTTAAATTCCCTACCAAAGAAAAAGAAAAAAAAAATTCTCCAGAACTTAAAATTATTTTAATCAGCTGGAAAACATACGTGGGCTTTACAGCTCCAAGACAGCTTGCACAGGCCCCGATAAATGCCTATCGCTCATTTGCATACGCTAACAGCTACACTTTAATCAGCCTCCTAATCCCTGATGGTATTAATGAATTTTTTTATGCTTTTTTTTTTTAGTATCATGTTTGCTAATTCAAAAATGATCAGCGGCTTCTGTGTGCCTTTTTTTATGCAAGAAATAATGGGTGAGCTGGGTACTCCTGTTATCCCGCTCTCACAAATAATTAAGACTACAAAGGGTACAAATCAGTTTGAATGCGGTGCACAAAGGCATGGGCTCAGCAAAGGCCTTTCTCTGTTTCTGTTTCTCCTGCCCCCACTCCCTGTTTTCTCCCTTTTATTTGTTCCTTTCCTCTGACAAGAGGTGATTTCCAAAGACACCTGGGCAGGCCAGGCAGTGGCCAGTTCAAAATATTAATTCTCTGCCTTCTTCCACCCTCACGTCCACCAGCAGGATCTAAAGAATGATGTGAGTTTTCCTCTCAGAGGGTTTGGGTTCATCTGAGCATTGGGTTTCAAAGCATTAATTGCAGAAGAGGAAAAAAAAAAAGCAAAGAGAAAACTTTCTGGCTGGTGTCTCACCCCTGGGTTCCATCCTCTTTTGTTCAGCCTCCAGGTAAGAATCTGGTAACATACTGGCACTGTTAGGACCATAGAAGGATCCCCTCTTGTGTAGGCCTTGCTCCAGGGCCCTGGGAAAGTCTGGCACAAAGCAGGCCAGGCCAACCAGAGACCAGGGAGCCAGGAACAAGATTCCAGCCTCTAGCCAGCTACACATGACCCAAAATTAGGGCCAACATTAGATATTTTAGACCTAGTAGAAAATAAAGTATGGTAGAATTAGCAATCAGTCTTCTAGAGAAATGAGAGAGACTACTGTGGAAAATGGAAATTCACAAATAATCAAACCTATTTTAGCCAGCAAGGCTACTTAACCCAAAACCATCAGTCAGAGAAAGGAAGAGAATTTGCCAACCCTGGACTGTCTGCTCCCTGGATAGTGAATTGTCAAACTGAACAAGTGGCTAGAAAGTAAAAATATGATCTGATACGTGGATATCGAAAACTTTTTATACATTTTAACAAGAAAAAAATGCTACTTGATATAAACATACCAAAGTACCTCAATATAGCTGTTTTTAAACATGTCATTCACATATTCCATTACGTATGAGTGCATATCATACATACATTTATGTAAATGCATAATTTTTAAATTTGCCTTATTCAGGGAAATGTTAGTTGATCATAAAGACAATTAAATTTGCAAAGCCCTTTGCACTGCAACAAGGGTAAAGCGTTCCATGAATATATAATGATTATCAAATCAGTGGCCTCCAGTTCTTGGGCCCTGGCCACCCTATCACTTAGCAACCCCTCACTAACCTGTTGTCACTGGAAAATGACTTGCACTTTTGTATGACTGAAAGTTATAAACACCGTAACTTTGATTTCTCTGTTCCTTGTGGAATAGTCTCTGAAAGACACTGGGCACTTAATACAGATTAGTTGAATTAAATTGCCACAACTCTAAAATATTATTGTTGGGAAACTGTTGGTAACTTTGAGTTCATCAACAGGTATAACATCTGCTTTAATTGTATGAAAAAGACTCAATCTAAGGAATAATTGGACTTTAAACATAGCAGAAACCTAATAATATATTTTATCAAAATAGCATTATATTCTACTTTTATCATGTGAGGATGCAGATATTTCTAACCCAAGTTTCATTCTATTTCACCCTTAGCTGGATCTATCCATGTCTGAAGCCTTTTGAACAACTGCCAAGATACCTGCTCATCAATTTTCAACAGATCTGTGCTAAAGTGCCAACACCTTGACATCTCACCCAACAGCTAAGTGGAGAGAAAGGTACACCAAGAATGCTGGCCATTAGGGAGGAAAGTCAGAGACCCCAAGGGAGCATTGTTTTGCATTTGGTCTTTCCCTTCTCTGTAAACATTATTTACTTATGCTATCGTTTCCAACAGATCTTGATCTTCGCTGCATAATAGAGTTAGAATCACCTGAAAGGTGTTTTTTAAATGCTTCTGCCATGTCTTACAGTCAAAAAATCTGATTTAATTAGTATAGGGTTGGTCACCTGACATCAGTAGATTTAAAATGGGACCAGGCAACTTGTGCACAGTCAACCACTGGTCTACAGCAAGCAACCCAGCAAAACACTGGATTGTGTATTCCTGACTCCATTATTTTTCTGTCTCAAAAGTTTGTCCAAAATTGTCCATCAATACTTGTAAAGTGCCTCAAGGAAGCATCTGTGATCTCAGCATTACTGTGTGTGCCTGTGTTCACATTCCAGGAGGGTGTTCACATCACACCAACCACACACTCTCTATTTATGTTACTATACATCTGAAAACTAAAGCTCTCAGAGGAGGGATTTTGCCTTTCTAATAGGAAGCGTTGAAGGCAGCTACTGCCAAGTTGCCTAAAGCCTCAGTAGAACCCGTGTAGCATCCTGTTTTTCAGTTTCAGGCAGAAGTGTCTGGTCTGTCCTTCAAATGTTGAAGGGTGATCTCTGAAGTTGTTTTCATAACAGAAGGTCTCATGGAAGGAGTATAGGATCACAGAGGAAAATCATCAGAAGCATCTGTAACTTCACCAAAATGAAAGAAAACTGAAAAGTTGGGCACAAAAGGGACACAGGTATATTGTGAAAATGAGATTTGTTACTGGTTTTACCAACACAAAATAAAACCATACCACTGGTGGACGAAATGTCCTGATGCTGGTAAAATGATTTATAGACTTAAAGCAGTTTACAGAAGGCCACTGTTGATTGGCTGGTTTTTTACTATCTCTCTCAAGGGAAAAAATTGAAGATAAATGCAAATCAGAATCAACTGGACCGACAGCTCTTCTGAACATATGTGGGTGGCCAAGGAGCTGAAACACATCTTGGGAACCAAGATCTCAACACTGCAGTGTGCTGTTCTTGATAATGACACAAGATCACATTGAGCTTAAGTTTAATTCACAGCCAACTCCCGAGCTTTCCATGAAATACAGCCTTGAAAGCAGCCATTTTCTCACAAACACAGAAACTCTAATCTTTCTTCAAAAGATGACTGGTTTTCAACCTCTTCCTTCAAAAAGGAGACACTATCAGTTTGCCTTCATTGTAAATGGGCTTTATAAGCTACACATTTTTTTTCACTATTCCCTTCCTAACACCGAGCAAACCAAAATATTTCCGACAAGTACTCAGTAAGTACTCAATGATAGAGGAGCCTCTTCTAAACTCATCTGTTTGTTGTGTGTGTGTTTGTACCAGGAAACGACCCAGGCCCTCGTGCACTTGCCAGCTTGCCAGACAGTGCTTCGCTGCTGATCTGCATCCCCAGCTGGAAATACCATTTGTTTGCTCATTCATTCAGGGAACATTAAAGGCTTATTCTATGCCAGATCCTCTACCAGAGAACTCTGGATTTTACCTTTTCTTTACTTTTTCTTCCCACTACCTTTACTGACTGAACCTGGCTCCTCAGTTGGGTCCTTACCTGATGTTAATGACAGTGTCTGTGTCAGCTGTTGTATTGCCTCAGAGATTTATGCCCAATATCATGATTTTTCTTCTCCCACTTCCTTCTTCCTTTAATCAAGGCCCTGGTAGTTATTTTTTCTGTTACATTATCTTTGATATGTAGTTCCAAAGTCTTTCTGGATGATT
>PVJX010004767.1:53702-81659 GCA_004027295.1 Dolichotis patagonum
TAAAAGCTACATAAGAAAATAGAGAATAATTCCCAGAGTAAGGGTCCCCCAAACCCAGAATTCATTTGGAAAGTGAAAGGGGCCCTTCCCTCTACCTCGAGAGTAGGAAAGTAGCTATGAAGGCGACAGTACTATCCTTGTTTCTTAAAATCTTCAGAAAGAAACTAGACAAGTTCCAGTAACTTAGACATTCACTTTGCTGAGATCAGAAGCTGGCACATGAGACACTATAACTGTCTGCAGAAACTGGATGGGATTCGGCTGATCTGATTGTTATCCTAAGGCACAAGCCAATGTGAATGTCTTAGTTCCTTTTCTCTCATTACTGTGACAAAATATTCAGTGCCCCCAATGAAGGAATGAAAGGTTATTTAATTCAGTTTGTGGTTTCAGTCTGCAATCAGCTGGCTCCAAGGCAGGGTGGCATGGCTGAGGGGCAACAGTTCAGGGTGGTAATAGACAGCAAAAGCAACAAGAGGGAATAAGGAGGGGAGGGGAGCATGCCTCTTTTCCTCCCTTATATTATAAACAGGCTGCCCACCCTAGGCTGGCCCTCCTCTTGCACAGATTCAAGACGTTTACAAAATGAGGACCTTGGCCCCCTGACGAGTCACTTAAACTTTTAAACTTCTTAAATTGACACAATGAATCAATCATTACAATATTCTGGACCATGAACAGCTGCCCCAGGGAATGTCCTCTACACCCTAGGATGTAGAACTGACCATTTTTGTTGACCAAATGATGAGATGTTAGCTCAGCTCTTTGCTTGCCTTATGTACTTCTAGCCTTTGGATTATCCCTTCATTCAATAAATATCTGCTGATGATACTATGTGCTAGGCTCTTTCAGGGCACTGGATTCAGAGATGAGGAAGGCATCCTTTTGTTTTCAGGAAAACTACCCTCAAGAAATATCAAGAACTGGAGTATAAATCTGGAGTCCACAGGAGTGAGGATGACAAAAGAAAGATTTCACAACAAACCAATATCCGAATTAGGTCTTAAAGTCAGATAAGAGTTAACTAGATTAATAAGGATAAGTAAGAGGCTGTGATGTACAACAAAAATCACCTAAAAAGGCCCAGAGACATGAAATAGCCTGACACATCTGAAAGAATATTATAAGAGATTTTTATTTTTCTGGGATTTTCAGGAGTCTAAAGAAGTTGATAGGAACTAGACTAGCAGGATAAGGGAGCTCGTGAACTAAGATAAAGAGCCTGACATTTACGACTAAGCCATAGCAGTCACTAAGGAATAAGACAGGGTCATGATAGGACTTGTGTGAGACAGTTATATTTTCTACAAATAAATCTGATTATAATCCAGGGCATAACAATATCCAGTTTGAAACAAAACACTTAAGTGAACTTTTGCTAGAGTGTTTGTTAGAAAATTGAGCCAGACACCAAGGTCTTATTATTTATTCCCTCTCTTGATTTAAGGAACCATTATTTGTCCTGGGAAGAGTCATCTCTTGGCAGGGGCTTACTGTTATGAAAAGTGACATATATTTACTCTGATAAGAGTTAGAGATTTTTGAACTTAAAAAAAGAAGAGAAAAAAATGGAAACAAAACTTTTGTAAAAAAGTAGAAGAAGAGGGGCTGAAGGGAGAGGAGAGGAATGGGAAAAAAGAGGAAGCAAGACACATTATGTACATGTACAAGTACAAATTCCCTATGATGCATGTAATCATTATGTATATCAAAAATGTACCAATAAAATAAAAACAGACTATACACCTGTGGATTATCCCCAAAATACAAGAGTTGTTCGGCACCACCCAGAGGTGACTGAAAACTCAGTATTTGGGAAAGCAGGAGGACAGGAATATCAGAAGGAAAGTCACCATTTTGATGAGTCACTAGAGAAAAGAAATGCTCGTTTTTAATTAAAAAGTATAAACTGAATCCTTACCGGAAACCAAGATGGAGACAGCCATAGTTATAAAGTTTTAACTCTGCAGATTTAAAAAAATTCACTTAGAAAAAACAGTACTTTTTTAATGAATAAAATATCAAAATTAGGGGCCAGGGATACAGCTCAGCAGCAAAGTACCTGCCTGGCAAGCACAAGGTCCTGAGTTTGATCCCTGGCACCACCAAAAAAAAAAAAAAAAAAACCTTTCATAAAATATCAAAATCATCCATAAGTTCACCTTTCAGAAGTGGAAATTAACATTCTCATGTAGTTCTGTCCAATCTTTCACCGAATACTTGGTGGGAGGGAATTTGGCCTTGGACTTGGCAATACTATATTTTCATGTTATATCTTATTTTCATTCTCTTTCTTTCTCTCTTCCTTCATTCCTTTTCCTTTCTCTTTGTAGTGGTACTAGGATTGAATCTAGGGCTTTATATTATATCCTCATCCCTTTTTGTATCTTTTATTGCAAGACTGGATCTCCCTAAATTGCTAAGTAGCCCAGGCTAGGTTCAAATTTGGAATCCCTCTACCTCTGCCTCTCAAAGTACACCAATGAAGACACATGCCTCCACACATGGCTTCATGTTATACCTCAAAAACTTTTTTATATTTCATGAATCTACAGAATATAAGCAAAGGTGACATCATACATGGTTTTCAAGCCTGGCTTCATGCACCTTTGACAGTTCTATTGCATTTATTAAAGATGAAAATTTTTCTACTGTACAGTTGGAAGTTACAAGTACATTCTCACACTATTACATATTGTAACTTCAGGCTGGGGACTTAGCTCGGTGGCTCAAGTGCTTGGCTGGTAAGCACAAGGACATGAGTTCAATCCTCAGTTCAATATATATATATATCCCTAGATATCCCTAGATCTAGGTATATATATATATATATATATATAGTATCCTCAAGTTTTAGTTCATGGTAAGCAATTAACATTACTATTTATCATTAAGTATTTTTAAAATACAACTTTGATAGGTGAAAAAATTCAGTTTAAGAACAATCTGATATTTTATTTAAGTAGTTTCTTGAACTTCAAGATTTATGATATTGTCAGGTTTGGGGGTTGATTTTACTTTTTATTACCATTGATTTTTTTAATTTTTTAGTTTTTGTTAGTAAAGGTTTGTGACAAATAATGATTACATTCATTGCAGGAAGTTGATGCATGTACATAACATATCTTAATTTATTGTCAACTTTTATTTTTTATTAGTATGTATTTGTAGTACATAATGACCACATCCCTCATGGTAAGTTAATACCTCAACCTAATGCATCGTAATTCTTATTTCATCCCCTTCCCTTTTCCTCCCTCCCTCTTCCTCCATCTCTTGGTGCCCTTCCCATTTGCAAAGGATCCATCTCCCTGGATCCTATTATCTATCTTTTATTTTGCTCTTTATTTATATAAGAGAAACCAGGCCATATTTAAGCTTAAGCAGCTGACCCATTTCACTAAACATTATGGCTTCAAGGTATATTTATTATCCCACAAATGACTCAACTTATTTTTCTTGTTGGCAGAGTAGTACTCCGTTTTCTTTATCCATTCATTTGTTGATAGTCATATAGGCCACTTCTGTGATTTAGGTATTGTGAATTATGCAGCTATAAATGTGGGTGTGCATGCATCACTGTAATATGATATTTTTAACACTTTAGGGAAGACATCTAGAAAAAGAATAGCTGAGTAAAATGGAATTTCTAGTTGTAGTTTTTGAGCAATCTGTACACTGATTTCCATAACATTTGTACTATTTTACATTTCCATCAACAATGCAGAAGAGTTCCTTTACCCCACAGCTTCACAAGCATTTGTTTTTATTTATAGAAGATAGCCTTTATTTCTGAAGAAAAATGGAATCTCAGTATTTTGTATTTCATTAATTTTTATTAGTACATTTTATATACATATCGATAACATTTATCATAGGGAATCTGTACCTGTACATAATACATAATTATTCTTTTTTTCACATTCCAATCTCCTCCTTACAATCCTTCTTCCCCTCCTTATTTACAAAAGCTTTATTTCCCTTTTCCTTTTTATTCTTTTTACTTCTTTTTTCCCTTTATTCCCATCCCACTCCCTCTTTTCTTGTTTCCCTTGTCATTTGAACATTTTATTCCTATTCCCCTATATCTATGATCCATTTTGGTCTTTAATTACACTTTTAGTTTTTCACATAAGTGAAACAATGCAATATTTAAACATATGTGTTCAATTTATTTCACTTAAAAGTATGGTCTCGAGGTGCATCTACTTATCTAAAAATGTCTCAAATATATCCTTTATGGCAAAAATAGTACTGCATTGTATATAAAAACCACATTTTCTTTATCCATTCAAGTGTTGACTGTCATCTAGGCTGTTTCCAAGATTTAGTTATCATGAATTATGCTGCTATAAATATGGGCATGCATATATTGCTATGGTATGATGCTTTACCACTTTCGTGAAGATACCAAGAAGGGGGACAGCTGGGCCAAATGGAATCCTAGTTTTAGTTTTTTGAGGAATCTCCGTTCTGATTTCCATACTGGCCATAACAATTTTCACTCCCACCAACAGTGAAAAAGGGTTCCTTTTTCTCCACAGCATCACCTACATTTGTTATTGGTTGATTTCTTGATGATAGCCATTCTTTCTGGAATAAGCTGGAATCTCAGTGTTGTTTTAACTTGCGTTTCTCAAATCACCAGTGATGTAGAACATTTTTTCATATATTTATTTGATGTTTATACTTCTTCATCTGAGAAGTGTCTATTCATTTCAGATGCCCATTTTAATATTGGGTCTTAAATTTGGGGAGTCTGATATTATTCAGTTCTTTATATATCCTAAATATCAGCCTTTTTTCTGAGGAATAGTTAGTAAAAAATTTCTCCCATCCAACATGTTGTCTCTTCACTGTGTTAGTGGTTTCTTTTGCTGAGAGAAAGCTTTTTAATATTATGAAATCCTAGTATTGATTCGTTAGAATATTTTCTGTGCTGTCAAGAATTTGTTCATAAAGTCTTTGCAGACACTTATATCTTCCAGAGTTTCACCTATTCTACCTTCCATCAAAATAAATGTTTCTGTTTTAATATTTAGATCGTTGACCCATTTGGAATTTAGTTTAGTACACAGGAGAGATATGGGTTCAGGCATAATCTTTGGCACATGGAAAGCCAGTTTTCCCAGCACCATTTATGAAAGAGGTTATATTTTTCTCAGTGAGGGTGTTTATCCCCTTTGTCAAACATAAGGTGGCTCAGTATATATTTGGAATTGTTTCTGTCTTTTATTCTGTTCTACTGATCCTTTTCTCCCCCAAAACTGTGCTTATTGTTATCACAGTAGCCTTGTAGTATGACTTCAAATTGAGGATTGTGATGCTCCCTTCCTTGACTTTGTTGCCCAGGAAAGCCTTTTCTATTCCAGGTCTCTTCTAGTTCCAAATGAATTTTAAGATTGTTTTCCCTAGTTTTGTGAGGTATGCTACTGGTATTTTGATTGGGATTGCACTAAATTGGTATAAGCAGCTTTGGAACTATGGTCATTTTCACTATACTGCTTCTGATTATCCAAGTACATGGAATATCTCTCCATTTTCTGATATCCTCTGTGATCTCCTTTTCCAAAATGCTGTAGTATTCAGTGTTTATGTCTTTCACTTCCTTCGTTGGATTAATTTCTAAATATTTGATTTTTCTTGATGCTATTATGAAAGGTGTTTTCTTAATTTCTCTTTCAGTGAGTTTGTTATTCATGTACAGGGATGTTATTGTTTTTTTTTTATTTCATGGAAAAAGGTATAACAAAATAATAGAAGAATAGCAATAATTAATATATTGCATATTGTTATCTTTACGGTAGTTGCTCAGGGTACAAGATTCTCCAATTGATACTAGAACAAATCCTCATTTTTAGTGAACTAAGAGGCACTAATAGTATAACTGACTTGTGTTTTTTCCCTTTTCCTATTGTCTTTTCCCCTTCAACCATCCTAATTATTTTTTCCTTTTGAAAAATTTCTTCCTATTTTTCAATATCCATTTTACATTTTATAGCATATTTATTCCTTCAGTTTCTCACACTCAGGAGACAATACAATATTTAGACATGTGAGTCTAATCTATTTCACTTATGAGTATGTTCTCAAGTTGCATCCATTCATTTATAAAAATCTCCAGTTTATCTTTCTTTATCACTCAGTAGTACTCCATTGTAGAAAAATACCACACCTTTTTTATAATTTTCTTGGTTGATGGGCATTGGGGTTGTTTCCAAGATTTAGCTATTACAAATTGTGCTGCTATAAACAAGGGTACACATATATCCCTGTAGTATGATGTTTTTAATTCTTCTGAGAAGATGCCCAGAAGAGGATTAGCTGAATCAAATGAGACTTCTAATCCTAGCTTTTTAAAGAATCTCTAAACTGATTTCCACAATGGTTGGAACAGTCTGTACTCCCACCAACAGTGGAGAAGTGTTCCTTTTCCCCCACAGCTGCTCCAGCATTTGAAACTTTTCGCAGACTCTAATTCTTTGCTAAATTGGTCAGTCATGTTTCATATAATTTCATTTAGCTCAGCTAACTTTTTTTAATGTTATAAACTCCCTAACTGTTTTTATTATGTCCATTTAAAAAATTATATATTCTTCTGTAAGTACCTGGCTGGTAGGTGCAAAGTCATGAATTCGATCCCTGGAACAAAAAAAAAAAAATTATATATTCTTTTAAAAATATTTTTATTTTAAAAATGATAAAACAATAAAACCAATCAAAACAAACCAGTATAAGATACAGGACTTCAAAACATTATGAAATCAACAATAGTTACCATAATTCTACTTGATGTCCTCAAAATAGCTGCAGATAACTTCAGACATAGTAAAAATCAAACAGAACTGAATAGAAACAATAAAACCAAAACAATGAATGCAATGAAGGATTTTAAAATATTCCAATAATAAATCCAAAATTGCTACCATAATTCATTTTGTTATCTTTGAAATAGCTGCTTCTGCCATCAGATTTAACATAATCAAACAAAACAAGAGAGAATAAAACCCAGCCCAACAAAACAATGGAAATGATATAGGACCTCAAAACAAGACCACAGGGAATCAACAATGACTACAACGCTCATAAGGAGATCCTCCCCCTAGATGTTAACTGCATACCACTATCCTCTGAACCTATAATTAGACCACTGGCCCTAGACCTGCAATGTCAATGAAACAACAAAACTCCACGGGCATCCAATTGCATTTCACCTATCCTCACAACCTGTGCTTCTCCAGATAAGCCAATCACCTTCGGGGTGGCGAAGGGATTGGTAATTATTGTATTGTCAGCCCGCGCACCAGAAGAGGCTAGGGTCTCGCTTTTCCCAATCTAGTGGCGACACATGCATGGCACTGGTTCCCAGACTCAGCTTATTTGCTGCTGTGGCCTTCTTCTTTCTCCCCAAGTCTGTGAATGGCCAAAAATTATATATTCTTTACCCAATCCAAAAATAGGCACACGTCTCAAATGAAAAGAAACAAATAGCAAATAAATACATGAAAACATGTTCGCATCACTGGTCATTCAAGAGATGCAAATTAAAACAGCACTGAGATTCTCTATCATCAAAAAAATAAACCAATAACAAATACTAGCAGGGCTGTGGGGAAAAAGGAACACTTCTCCACTTTAGTGGGAGTGTAGACTGGTGCAACCACTATGGAAATCAGTAGGATTAAAGATCCATTCAACCCAGCTTTCCCCTTTTGAGTACCTTCCCAGAAGAACTAAAAACGTCATGCCACAGCAATATATGTGCACTCATGCTTATAGCAGCACAAATTGTAATAGCTAAATCTTGGAAAAATCCTGAAGGCTGGATAAAAGAGATGTGATATATATATATATATATATATATATATATATATATATATATATATCCTATTGAACCATAAAGAAGGATAAACTGGAGGCTTTTATAGATAAGTGAATGCAACTCAAGACCAGATTTATAAATAAAATAAATCAGGTTCATGTGTGTAAACATCATATTATCTTACTACTGCAAGAAACTGAAAAAGTAAATAAAGTTTAAAATATACAATAGATTTTGTGAATTGGCAGGGGACCTCAGCAGGCCTACAAAAGCATAATGATCCCCTCCCAAGCAGAGGATCTCAGTGAGAAAAAAGGAGCCTCAGTGAACCCTCACCCCACCTGGAGGACTTGTCCAGCTGCTGAAAGCATGGATGAGTCCTTCTTCCATACAGAGAAAACTGCGTGGCCTAACAAGTGCAATGAGGAGGCCTCCATCTGACCTGGACAAATGCAATTGGGCCTGCAAGACTACCAGTGACATAGTAGGGCCCCAACAGGGATGCACACCAGGTGTGGGTTCCGTGACCTGGAACGGTATGAAGCCACACCAACATTATGAGCTACAGGTTGGTTGACATCAATACTGTTAGGCTAGTCAGCCAAGGAATAATATAGAATTTACACCACTGACCTGCAGGAATAATTCAGGTGATGGGCCCATCTCCCACACTGTAAGACCCAGCAACGGGGTGAACATAAGCTACACTGTAGGACCCTAAGACACACACAATGGGCAGTTGAGACTAACAGGTTTGAAAAGACCAAAATATTAACCCAAGAGGTGAAAATGACAAAACAAAAAAGCAAAATGCTATTTCAAATGCCGAGTCCATCTGGAGCAAGTACAGGAGAAATGGAAATAGAAGACATTAGAAGTTACAAACCTGAAATTTCTAAAAAGATAGCAAGTGAAATAAAGAAACAAATGCATGAGGCTATAGAGGACATCAGATGAGAAGTGATCTCAGGTAAAGAAAGAAATGACAACTTTAAAGGAGTTGCTCAGCATAGCTAGAGAAGACATAGATGAAAAAGTATAGGAGCATGGGAAAAAGATGAAAACCTTGAATGAACACTATAGGAAAGAAATGGAATGCATGAAACAAATGCAAAAAATCCAGGAAATCAATAATTCCATTGAAAGTTGGCAAAACTACTTGAACAAAACTGAAGATAGACATTCAGACCTTGAAGACAGGAACTCAGCTAGCAATCACAAAAGGAAAGAACTCTTAAAAATAACAAAGGACCATCAAATAACAATTCAACAGCTCCAAGGTGATGTGAAGAAAAATAATATAAGATGATAGGTGTTAATGAAAATGTAAGAGTCAACACAAATGATATAAAAAAAACTATTTGCAAAAATAATAGCAGAGAATTTCTCAAGCATGAGAAAAAATCTGATATACAGATAACTGAGGCATATAGAACTCCAAACAACCATAATCAAAATAAAACTACATGCAAATATACACTAATTAAGATCCCAGAAATTCAGCATAAAAACAGAATACTAAAAACTATTAGAGAAAGAAATGGATCATCTAAATAGGAAAGTCCATTGGAGTGATGGCTAATTTCTCAACACAAACCTTCAAGTAAAGACAAGCTTGGAGCAGAGTATTTCAAGTCCTGAAAGAAAACAACTTTCAACCCAGATTGATGTACTCCACAAAACTGTTTTTCAAAATTAATGGAGGAATAAGATATTTCCATGACAAAGAACAGCTGAAGAAATTCATGTCCACCAAACCAACCCTCGAGGGTGTACTGAAAGACATTCTATATAAAGATAAAATTGACCACAATTCCCATAAAAACAACAGAAAGAAACCATCAGGTAGAGCAAGCAATTAAACAAGAGGGGAAAACAGGGCACCAACAACTGGAAAATAACATGACAAAGGCAATAAATATCAGTTATAACCATCAATGTAAATGGCCTCAATTCACCAATTAAAAGAAATAGATTGGAACAATGGATGAAGAAACAGAAGCCAATAATATGCTGTATACAAGAAACACATCTAACTCAAAAAGAAACTCATAGACAGAAAGTCAAAGGATAGAAAACAATATTCTGTGTGACAGGAATTCAGAAAAAAGCAGGCGTAGCTATTCTGTTTGCAGACAATGTGAACTTCAAACCACAAATGACAAAAAGAGATAAAGCAGGTCACTATATACTTGTTTGGGGAAATATTTAAGAGGAAGAGATAACAATCATCAAATAGAGGAACAAACAACTATGTAAGATAAATACTAATAGACACTGAAAAATCAAATATGCAATAACACAATTGTAACAGGAGACCTTAATAACTCATTGTCACAAAGAGATCACCTAGACAAAAAAATCATCAAAAAAAAGCAAAACTGAATTATATCTATGAACAAATGGATTTATTAGATATTCACAGTGTTCCACCCACAACATCAGAAAATACATTTTTCTCAGCTGCACATGGCACATTCTCTAAAATGAACCGTATATTAGCCCATGGAACATGCGTAAGCAAATACAAAGGAATTGAAATTATCCCATGCATATTATCTGATCATAGTGAACTGAATTTGGAAATTGACAGCAAAAGAAACTGCAAAAACTACATAAACACCTGGAAGTTAAATAACACCCTTCTAAACAATGAATGGATTACAGATGAAATTAAACAAGAAATTAAAGCAATATCTACAATCCAATGAAAATGCAGATAAGAGTCAGCTATGACATGTGCAACTGCTTCCACCATCTGAAAGCTTGCTCCCTGTGCGCAGCCAGTGCGGGCAGGGACATGCAGCCAGATCCACCCCTACATGCCCACCACCACCATCAGAAGACTTGCTTCCTGTAAGCAGCCAATACAGACAGGGTAACGCAGCCAGATTCACCCCTGCACACCTGCCGCTGCCATCAGGCTTCCTACAGGCAGCCAGTGCAGGCAGGGAGACACACATGTGCCCAATGTGCCCATAGGACACCACTGGAAACCCTTGCTTTCTTCAGGCAGCCAGTGCTCATCTGGAAAATCAGACAAACACACCCTGTGTGCCTGCCATCATTGGGGGAGTCCCAGTGCAGACATGCAGGCTGAGAGAAGAAGCAGCCCCACCACCACGCACCCCTAGCCATTGGGGAAGCCTCAGTATAGTAGCTGAATGGGTCTGAAGAACCCTGCCCCATGGCCTGCTACCCCCATGGGACCCTGGGTTCAGAGAAACCCAGGTGCTTGTCCTATTTCCCTTCACCATGTAGGGGCAGCCAATGTGAGAAGTGCCTGGGACTCCAAAACTGGCTTATTGGAAGGAACCCAGGAGAATGTCAAGATGAAAGAACAAAAGGCAATCTCAGACCTCCAGCCCACACGGAACAAGTCTGGAAGATACAGTCACGGAAGAAAGTGGGAGGCACACTCATGAAATCTCTGAAAGAACAGCAACTGAAGAAAAGAAACAACTTCATGAGACTGTAAAAGTAATCAGATCAGAAATAATGTCTCAGGTAAAAGAAGAAATCACAAACATAATGAAAGAATTCCTGTGCATATCTAAAGAAGACATAGATTAAAAAAAAGAGCAGCATAGGATAATGATGTAAATGTTGAATGACCAATATAGGAAGGCTTTACAATGCATGAAACAGGTTCAAGGAGATATTCAGGAAATTAAAAAGTCAATCACAAGCTCTCAAAACTACTTGAAAGAGACTGAAGATAGACTTTCAGACCTTGAAGACAGGATCACAACTAGTGATCATGCAAGGAAAGATCTCTTGAAAATGCAAATACAACATACCTGAACCTGTGGGATGCAATGAAATCACTCCTAAGAGGGAAATATATAGCAATGAATTGTCACATCAGGAAAACAGAACAAGCACAAATAAATAATCTAATGCTACACCTCAAGCTTCTAGAAAAAGACAAGTAAGTCAAGACCAAAGTTCATAAGGTAGAAAATTATAAAGATCAGAGCAGAAATTAATGTAACTGAGACTAAAAAAACAATACAAAGAAATAATGAATTGAAGATTTGGTTCTTTGAAAGAATAAACAAAATTAATAAAACCCTAGCCAACCTTATCAAGAAAAGAAAAAACTCAAGTTCACGCAATGAGTAATGAAAAGGGTGAAATTACTACAGATTCTGTGGAAATACAGAAGATCATCAACACCTACTTTGAAAATCTTTACTCACATAAGTTGGAAAACACAGAGGGAATGGACAGATTCCTATAAACACATGGATTACCAAAGCTGAGTCAAGAAGATAAAAATATTTGAATAATCCAATATCAGTTACTGAACTCGAAAATGTAATTAATAGTTACCAACAAAAAAAAAGCCTAGGTCCTGATGGATTTATGACTGAATTCTACAAGAAATTTAGAGAAGATTTAACACTGCTACACCTCAAATTCTTTAGTGGAATTGAAAGGCAAACAATTCTCCCTAACTCATTTCTGGAGGCAAGTATTACCTTAATACCAAAACCAGAGAAAGATCCAACCAAAAATGAAAACTATAGGCCAATCTCCCCAATAAACGTAGATGCAAAAATTTTCAATGAAACACTAGCAGAGTGAAGCAAATCATCAAGAATATTATACACCATACCCAAGAAGCATCCCAGAAATACAGGGATGCTTCAATATATGTCAATCAATAAATGTAATATACTGCATCAACAAAAGACAAAAATCACATGATCACCTCAATACATGCAGAGAAAGCTTTTGATAAAGTCCAACACTCATTCATGATAAAAACCCAATGGAAAATCAGAACAGATGGTCTCTACCTCAATCTAATAAATGCCATCTATGACAAACCAAACCAAAAACACACTAAATGGACAAAAACTGAAAGCGTTCACTCTAAAATTAAGAATAAGATGGGATGTCCACTATCTCCACTCGTATTCAATATAGTTCCAGAAATATTAGCCAGAGCAATTAGACAAGAGAGATAAATAAAAGGAATGAGGATAGGAAAGGAATAATTTAAATTATCATTATTTGCAGATGATATAATACTCTACATAGAAGACCCCAAAAACATCATCAAAAGACTACTACAGTTAATAAGCAAATTCAGTAGTGCAGCTGGATATAAAGTCAATACTCAAAAATCAATAGCATTCCTCTACAAAAACAACAAACTCACTAAGAGAGAAATTGTAGAAATAACACCTTTCACAGTAACATCCAAAAGAATGAAATACTTAGGAATCAATCTAGCAAAGGATATAAAAGATCTATACAAGGAAATCCATAGTACTCTAAAAAAATAAGATTAAAAAATACCATAAAATGGAAAGGTATCCTTTGCTCTTGTATAAGAAGAGCCAGCATTGTGAAAATGGTCATACTCTCAAAATTGTTATACAAATTTAACACAATCTTGATCCAAATATCACCAGCATACCTCACAGATCTAAAGAAAACATTCTAAAATTCATTTGGAAACAGAAGAGACATAGAATAGCAAAGGAAATCTTGAGCAACAAAGGCAAGGCAGGAGGTATCACAATCCCTGACTTGAAATTATACTACAAAGCTACTGTGATAAAATCAGCATGATACTGGCAAAAGAAAAATACAGACCTGAGGATCTTTGGAATAGATTAGAAGATGCAGACACAACAACAAAGCCACTTAACCACCTTATTTTTGACAAAAGGGCAAAACATGGTCACTGGAAGAAAGATAGCCTCTTTAATAAGTGATGGTGCTGGAAAAACCTGCTTTCCATATGCCAAAAACTAAAACTAGAACTATGTCTGTCACCATGCACTAAACTAAAGTCAAAATGGTTCAAAGATCTAAATAATAAAGCGGAAACACTAAATCTGCTGGAAGACAAAGTAGGTAGAAATCTTGAAAAGATAGGGGTAGACAAAGAGTTCATGAACAAAACACAAGCCACAAAGGAAGTACTTCAAAGAATCAACTGGGATCTCATCCTACTAAATCACCAACAGAGTGAAAAGAAAACCCACTGACTGGGAAAAAACAGCCAACTGTTCCTCAGACAAAGGACTTATATCTAGAACATATAAAGTATTGAAAAACATCAGGCACCCCAAATTCAAAAACCCAATCCAAAAATGAGCATCTGAGATGAACACGTTTCTCAGATGAAGAAATGCAAATAGCAAATAAATACATGAAAAAATGTTCAACATCACTCGTCAGTCAAAAAATGCAAATTAAAACAACATTGAGATTCCATTTCAGTCCAGAAAGAAATCAACCAATAATAAATGTTGGTGAGGCTGTGGAGAAAAATAAACTTTTTCCACTGTTGGTAGAAGTATAGAAGGATTGAAAGCATCATGCCACAGTGATATATGTGCACCCATATTTACAGCAGTATGATTTGTAATGGCTAAATCTTGGAAACAACCCAAATTCTCATCAACTGAGGAATGGATAAAAAGAGATGTGGTATTTTTATGCAATGGAGTACTACTCAGCTATAAAGAGGGATAAACTCGAGATTTTGTAGGTAAATAGATGCAACTTGAGATTATACTCATATGTGAAATAAATCAAACTTACATGTGTAAATATCATATTGTATCCCTAGTGTAAAACAAAACAAAAACCAAAAAACCTGACAAAGTATTAAGATCCAAAATGTACAATAGTTATTGTGAAAATAAAAAGGAAAGAAAGTACTCAAAAGGAAAGAACAACTGGAATAGGGGCAAGGACAAAAGAAAGAAAAGGTTATATGTATATATGTATATGTATATGTATATACATATACATATATGTGTGTTTGTGAATATATATACACAAAATAGATAACTATACTACTGATCTATGCAATTTCATCGAAAAGAACAGTTTGTGTTTTCACTGCTTAATTGTTTGATTTTTTTTCATGCCTAAATCTTGTAATGTGAACAACTGCTTTTAAGATAACAATATGCCATATATTAACTAGTGCTAATTTCCAACTAGTTTTTTGAAATTCTTTTTTACCCTTTTTTGATTTCTTTTTAAAATAAAAGTTTTGAAAAAAAAAGAAAAATCTGGTGAAAACATTAAAGGGATAAAAGAAAGGAAAAAGGAGAATCCCCTAAGGCTCAATAAACCAGTGAAGAGATAGAGAACAAAAGAGTAGAGCGAGAACAAGAACAAGAGAGAAAAAGACAGACATAGACAAAGAGAGAAAGGGAAAGAGAAAGAACAATAAGCTCAAAAAAATCTTTGTCTTTTTGAATGAGTGATTTCTCTCCCATATCTGCAATTTTGAATCCAGCAAGTCACAGTTTTCTCCATCAAGATTTATTGCCTGTGGCTTCTGAGGTGTCCTCTTGTTCCAGAGGCCCTGTGGCCTGTTTGCCCTAGGCTGTGTCCAAGGTGAGGTATGTCCTTGCCAATGCCCATAGACAGGGTAGGCTATCAGGCTTCAGATCTGTACTGAATGCAGGTGGCAGTGGAAGGGTTCAAGCTGCCCACTGCACTCACTGCCAGCACATTTAGACCCAGCCATTTCTGAGCAAATGCAAGCCAACTTGATATCTCACCATGGAGGATGGGGCCAAGACCTTCCTGGCCAGAATTCAAACCTCTCATAGGTCCTATGTCTAGCCTATACTCTCTCAGGTTGCACTAGGAACCCTGAAGTGATGTTATTGTTTAGTTTTTCTAAGTCTCCTTAAATAAATAATCAACCCCTTCCTGAAATGATTGCTGATCAAGCACTCTCCAGCAATACAGTAGGCAACACACTGTATTTCCTTTTCAGCTGTTGCTTGCCCTGTGAATCGAGTCATTTTGGAGCAAAATCCCACACCAATTTTGCAGTTCACAATAGCTGTGGGCTCCTCCTTGGGCCAATGCTGTTGACCCTGTCTTCCAACTCTCCTTGGCTCCCCTGAACCTGGGGGTCCTACCTTGCCTCTAGAGTTAGATTCTCTTCCCAGGGTAAGTTTCCAGACTGCTTCAATCTTTTCTCTGCTCTATGGTCCATCTCTCTAACTTCTTTTCAGCTTCCAATTTTCTTTTCCAAGTGGATTTGTCACTTTCCAAGTGAGAGGCTGAACTTTGCAGCTACTGCTTCACCAACCAGCTTCCCAATTCTTCTTGTTTTATCACTGTTCCCTCCCTGTTTTTGTTATTTTTTTTGTTTGTGATATTGAAAATTTGGCCCAAGTCCTGGAAATACAGCCCCAGACCTTTTGTTGTTTTTGGAAATAAGAGTTTGTTAAGTCACTAAATTTTAAGTGCTCTGCTCATATTTCTTATCTTTTACCTCAGTTTCCCAGACAGATGTTATAACTAAAATACATATAATACTATAACAGGTGTTTTCTTGCATACAGATCTTTGACTATAAGTCTCATTATTTTATTTCTTGAGGACAAACTCCTGCAAATGAAACCAGTAGAGTTTTAGAAGATTTTTCTCTTAGAAAAGACTCAATTTTTTCAAACAACCTCTGTTTCCCCTAAAGCTACTAGACTTTGTCTGGTGTGTCTCCTTGATTTAAACCACAACGTCTATGAATCCTTAGCCTAACTTTTGTATGTAACAGGTGTAACAGTCATTTCACTTTGATTCTTGGAAGACAATAGTTTTTTTTTTTAATTTCCTTCTCTATCGATTCCTTCCATGTGCCAAGCCCACATCATTCCTAGGCAAAATGGGGTTATTATGTGCCAACCTCCCTTTTCTTCAGGTTTAATCCTGCCAGCCTTGCTCTATGTTTTTTTTCCCAGAGACCCCCACTGTCTAAGATGGGATAGCTTACAACTGAGGTCAGCTTCGGAAGTCCTTCCTTCCGGAGCACTCAATGACCTAATCAGTTATGACCTCTATGATTACTTGCATTTTAAAAGAGGATCCTAAAGAAGAACTACACTTAACTAAGAGGTAGAGGTAGAAATCACATAATGAACAAAAACTTAGATCAAAGAGAGTTACACTAATCAATAGGAAGGAAAAGCCATTGAAACCATTGACTGAGCTGAATGCACCAGAACAGAGAAAGAGGAAGAAAGGGGGAACCAAGTATGGAGCCCAGAGAACATTACACCTTTGAGTTAGTGACATTGGTCCCAAGAGAAAGGCTGAGGGGCAGTGAGCAGAAGTCTGAAAGTGGTATAGTGGGACAACAGAGGGAAGCGATGTTGAGAGGGCAACAAATCTTTCACCTGATGGAGAGCACTGGGGCATCATGTCTGCAAGCAACAGGTGTAACACCACTCTATATCCTCATGGAAGAGACCTGCAGAATCCAGGATTGGAAGACTAGTCCAGTAACCATACTTTGATAATCTGTGGAAGGGAGAGACCAGCATCAGGAAAATCAACTAATAAATAGAGAACAATGATAACTAATAGTAGGTACTTATTACATGTCAAGCACTATACAAAATGTGTCACATGTATTAACTCATTTAAAACCTAACCCATATATGTAATTACTATTACCTCATTTTATAAATGAGGAACTGGGAAAATAGAAGATTAGATCTCTTGCCTAAAACTACATAGCTAGTAAGTAGCAGGCCAAAGGTTCACACTCAGATGTGTAACCTTACATGGTTTCACTGCCTTGACTGTGATTGTAGTTACTACCATGAGAAAGAGTCACTGTGTATGGGCTTTATGTTCCAGGGAGTGAGGCGAGCAGGAGAGGGAAAAAATGCCAAAAAATTTCCTCTTGGGAAACTTTTAGAGATGGCCAAATAACAACACTCCAAGCATCACACATAGTCCTAAACCAAGGTGTTAGGGATTCTGTGTTTAGTGACAACACACTTCTTCATAGATGGTGGTCCTATCACTGCATCTTCATGTGGCAAAATAGGATGAGGTTCTCTGTTGTGTCTTTTGTGAGGGCACTAATCACATGGGGGCATAAACATGTCACATGGGGACATAATCACCTATTAGTCACATGGGGATGTAAAGTCACATGGGGACACCACCTCTTCAAGGCCCTCTCCAAAACCATCTCACTGGAAATTGGCATTTCAATATATGAATTTGGAGGTGACACAGTCTATGTACGAGGTCTCTGCTAGGCTCAGTTGAGAAGATAATATGAAGAGTAATAGCTTCCTCTTATTGAGAACTTGTTATGTGCCAGCCATTAGGCTAACATCTTGGCATATATTGTCTCATTTATTTCACACAGCAAAATTATTGTTCCTTCTGCTTTATAGACACTAAAACTGAGACAACACAAAGTTAAATGATTTTCCTTTGGACACACAACTATAACAGCACCAGGATGTGAACTTGGGAAATTCTGACCCCAAAAGTCAGTAGGTCTCTGCCCATTCCTGAGAAGGTAACATCTTGGGGTGTGGCCTTTGGGCTCTTCCCCATCTCATTCCCCAGAGGAGCCTGCTTCCTAACCAGGAAGAAAGATCTACTCTTCCTTTCTTAGGCTGGTCACCAACAGTTCTTGTTTCCTCTATACCCATTGAAAAGAAAATTATCTGTTAGTTCTTGGGAACTGTAGGTGGATGGATGGTTTCCCTCAATCCACCTCTCTGGATATGTCTTCCCCTTTTTATGAACCCACAAGGAGCATTCAGGAATAAGAAAATATGTAGAATCAGGAAGTCATAGCTATTGAGCTCACAGATCATTATGAGCTAACCTCAATTTCCTTGCTGGACTGTTGGGAGAACCAAGTGAAATGATTTATGTGAAATGCTTTGTTCACCGAACTGCCCTATGTATCTATTCCACAGAACCAACCCGTTGTCCCTGGCTGGTCAAGATTGAGTCCAGAATAACTGTCCCCTGTGCTGCTTCCTCCACATTAAGGGAGATGAAACTGCCAACAGGGAAGTGGAACATCCATCAGAGGTCTGCAGTGAGCAGAACCTCCTGCCTGCCTGCCGAGTCAGGACTGCACTGGGAGCCAAGCAAGATGGTTTTCATTTGTATAGGGTTTTGTGACTTACAAAGCACATTGACATCTGTTATATGGTTTTTCTCACAACCTTACAAGGCTGGCAGGATGGACAGCATTATCTCTGCTGGTCAAAAGACAAAACTGACTCTACAGAGAGGTATAAATTGTCAAAATCTCATAGTTACTATTGGAGAACTGAGCTCAAACCCTAATCTTGTGGCTTAAAACCTCTTCTGTGCTGTTCTCTTGCATCTGGGGCTGTTTTAGGGGGTGGAGGCAGAAAGGCAGTGGGGCCCACAGTACAGTTTCTTCACTCTGTTTAGCATGGGCAATCCACTGTGCATCATATTGAGAAATGGAATAAATTATGCATAAATATGTAATTTTGCATGAACTGTGATTATACATGCAATCATGTATAAATTAAGTATACATTAACTTTGATTAAACTGGGAGGCTTTTGTTTTAATTTCAAATTAGGAATAGCTCAGATATTTTGGAAGGCCCCTGGAAACCCCATCAGCCCTAAGCCCACTGTCCATACAATAAAAGCAATAACCACCCGCTCCCCAACTCAGCCCCCACCCTAGGCTATGCTTAATTTACCACCCTTATGCCCACATGTGGGTTCTTCTCCCCTTTAGCAGATAGGAAACTAAGGGTCCCCTTCAGGCTGACAGGTGTCCAGAGGGCTATCATAGGAAATGTTCACAACCTCTAGTTATTCCTCAAGTCTTCACCCAAAAGGCCACCTCTGGAGGCCTTTTTTATCCTAGCCACATGGACAAGGTATCCCTGTTCTGTGTCCTCACAGTGCTCAGTAATGAGATCAAGTGCTCTGTGATGACTGCCAATTGTTTGCATATCACCTGTGAGTTTCTATAGTTGGCAAATGTCTGACCCTAGAGGCTGGCAGAGTCTCCTTAGTCTTAGGACCTGTCAATTAACCCTTCTGAGATTGAGTGAGTGAATGAAATAATGTATGAACAAATGAATGAATGAAAGATTATGTACATCTGCTTTAGCATTTTCATTTTCCTTTACATCAGAGATGCAGGATGCCAATCATGATCAGAAAAATAATACTTAAAATACAGCATTGATAAAGTCATATTTTGTTAAGGACCCAGATTTTCTAGGCTTTCAAACTGATGGCCTATAGCACAGGGCATGACCAAGAAAGTGAGGTGTGCTGACTTCCTTTCTCATATTTATGATTCTCTGAACTTGCTTAAGGATTATAATCTTCCCTCCACTCCATACAATTCAAGCTTCTGTGACCAAGTGTTTTCTATGCAGCAGTTTCAATTTATCCATTTCTTGGTAAATGCAATTTTTAAAAACCTACCTTGGGGTTTTCTCCTTGACCTACTAAACAGCACTGAATACTTTGTGTTCTTTGGGGAGAAGTCTTTCCAAACCTTTCTTTGGAGAAGCGAGTGCATGCTAGAGCTTGTCGTCCTCAGTGGGAAATTTGATTCATCTCACCAGGAAACGGTTGGGGGCAATTCCAGCCTGAGTTTCCACTTCTTCTTTTAATGAAGTGGCACCTGTCTGGATGATAAGGAGTCAATGAAAATTGGGAACATCTTACAAATGCAAAATGCCTTTTTATATAGAAATGTGTATCTTATTTTAGAATGTGTCCTGTAATATTATTCTACTATAATAAGGACCACAAGGAGTTTATAATAACTTAGAGGAATGTTTATGAAATAACATGTAACTTTAAAAGAGGAATATAAAATTATATGTATAGTGTGTCCTTGATTCTATTTTTTAAAAGTGCGCATAGAAAAAAGAAAGACAGCTTTCTCATTTAATCTTCACAACAATCCTGTGATATTATTATATGGAATTATTAGATAATTCACTCAAAGCCATAGAGCTATGTGTGCTGCCTGAGGTCACAAAAGAAGTTTGATTATATTTTTTACCCCAGAAGTTAATTTGAAGAGGAGGGAGAGATTTTTGAAGTTCTGCTTTCAGGTGCACAGTAGAATTGCAGTCCCCTAACATTGTAGAGTCTGATGTGGTCAAATGATTTGCTTTGGTATGCAATGGTATGTCACTTCCGCATGGAGACTTTAAGATTCCATGTGCACTCCCCATATTCTCTTTTCCCCTCTCCTAAACATTGGCAGTCCTCAGAAACGGGCTGCCTTGCCAACTTGGATCTTGGAATAAGAGCAACACGAAACAGAATTGATTGCAGCACCAGCAAGAAATGGTACTAAATTGTCCTTAGCCACTGTGATTAGCCAGCATGACATACCTCAGTGAAACCTGGCCTGACTCACTGAAGGGGATTGATTGATCATTGACTCTAGTTGTCAGGAAAGTTTTCATATGATTTCCGATGATTTAAATGGGAGGTGTTGAAATAATATACAGAAGGTCAGGTGTGTTTGCTTTGTGTCACTGTGACAAATAACTGAGATAATCAACATACAAAGAGAAAATATTTCTTTTGTCTTATAGGTTTTAGGGGTTTGGGCCAAAGATCAGTTGACTCTGGTGGAACATCATGACAGGACCCTGTAACAGAACAAAATTGCTCACCTCGTGGCCAGGATGTGAAAGAGCAACGGGAAGGGACTGGGCCCTATTTCCCTGCTAAGACACATCCCCAGGGACCTGGCCAGGATGTGAAAGAGCAAGGGGAAGGGTCTGGGCCCTATTTCCCTGCTAAGACACATACCCAGGGACCTGAAGACCTCCCATTAAGCCTCACCTCCCAGTAGCACCACAGGCTTTAACACCTGGGCCTCTGAGGGACATTTCTGTTCTAAACTGTAGCATTAGACTTTAGAAACAACCCAAAGTTCAACACAAGCCATTCATCTATATACACTAATTTCCATGTTTTTAACAGGGGTTATAAGATGTCCTATAAAAGTTGTACTAAATAAGATAGTACATATGACATGCCTGTCACTTAAGAAAAAAGAAACTGGTTATTATGAAAGTGTTTCTGCTTGACTACTTTTTATAAAGATGCCTCAATCCTAATGTATTTTTTAACTGAGGTATAACTGTACTTTTTTATTACAAATTTGATTTTTTAATCTGTAAACAAAAGATTGCAGTGACTACTTTTTCCTCTATCAAACAGTAATAAGCAATATTATTGCTTATACAATTGCATATACAATATGCAATATTAATTGACTGTTTTATTTCTGAGGAAAAAATAATAGTTATGATTTAACATCTTCATACTAAAAAAATTAATATTAAAATAAAATTGATGAAAGAAAGATAACTGTCTTAGTTACTTCTTGTCCCTGAGACATAATACATGTCACTCACAATTTAAATTAGGAGTTTATTTTGGTTCACTGCTTTAAGTCAGTCTATAGCCAGCTAGTTCCAAGGCAGGAAACCATGGTGAAAGAGCCTTGCTGAAGAAAAGCTGTTCACCTCATAGCAGCCAAGGAGCAGAACCTGAAGGGAGAAGCCAGGGAGAGAGATACACCCTTCTAGGTCAATCCCCCACCATGACCTACCTTTCTAACCAAACCCCATATGCTAACAGCAAGTCAGCTATGTTGCCTTCATGATTCAAACACCTTCCAAAATCATGGCCCATAAGAACATGAGGTATTTGGGGGACCTTCTTGATCTAAATCATAATAATTACATTATTAAAAATCCATTTAACAAATATAATAGTTGAGATTCAATTATATATATCAATCAAAGGAAACATAAGGAAAAATGGAATCTAACTTCCTTTAATATCTACTCTGACAAATACAGTGTTGAACTTCCTGTTCTCAAAAAGTTTCAATTGGAGACAATTAAATACTTACAAAGATCCAATGGCAGTTCAAAGTTGCATATTATTATTTGCCAAAATTATCAAATAGGTGGATGTACTGCTCATGAAATCGTACAATATTATATAGCTGCCCTACCACTTTCTAATTTAGTCCACTCTGTTTGGCTCATTCCTTTACTCCACCCACCCACAAAAGGGATCATTTGTGGATTTGTCAGACTGAGGTTATTTCTTCATAATATCATGCATCTAAATAAAAACTGTATCTGTAAAATATAGATATTTCTGTACAAAAAGAAAAACTTTCACCCTTTTTATCCAGTGTTAATGGGAAGAGAACATTAGGGTTGGTGTGACTGTGCCTCATGACTTTGACCTGTCTGCTTAGATAACCTTCCTTTTCATAAGGAAGATCTCTAACCACTCTGTAGCCACTAATCTTGCCCCTGCAAATTCTGTTCCTTCAATGTCATGGTCCAAAGCATGTCTCAGGGTTCCTCATTTGAGTCCCCTAAGCTTCTCCTGGAAATTTTTTTCTCATTCACTCTCAGTGGGTGTAGTGTGAGAAAGACTGGTAAACGATTTCCCTCACATATTACTATGGGTACTCCCCAGGATTCCTCAAAGCAACAGGTTACTTTAGGAACCAATTCATCTTGCCCTACTCTAATAGACAGACATATCTGTAACAAGGTCGACTCTAAGCCACACAGTACCCTCTCCTCCCTCCCTCTGGGTCCAGTCTGGCTGTGACTAAGCATCCAAGGTGTCCAACCTCTGATGTACACTATTCATGAAACACATAGGACTGCTAGCAGCCAATGAAATTTTAAGTAGAGAAGAGAATAAAACATGATTGTAAGCAGAGAGGGCTGATTGTAAGTAGGGAAGGTAAGGGCTGCAGGACAGACACATCATTACACTTAACACTGTGAAAAGAGGAGCCCAAAGCACTCCTCTTTTCACAATTGTATCACTATAGATACACAGACAGATATTAATAGATCAAAATAAATTTCTAACTCACTGGTGATCTGTTCAACCACATTTCTCTACTGAGTATTGACCACCTTCTGAGTAAGTCTTGTTTGCTTCAGTTCTAGTTCTCATTGTTTATACTATGCCTTCTCCTTCAAAGAATATCATCTTTCAGTCCCAGAAAATATAACATCCTGTTGAAGGGCACAGATTCTGCAGTGGTCCAGGTAAGGCCATTTAAATTTCCTGGTTTTCAGCCTATGGATCTTCTCACAACAGTGTTCTGTTTTTCATGCAATTTATAGCATAGAAAACCCACAGTTAGAGGTAGAGTCCAGACTAACCACGTATCTTTTGAGCTGTATTATAACTTTCTTCTCCTTAGCCTAGGATTTTCCCTCCCCTTATCTTTTCCCTGAACATTTTTACTTTTTTGTAGTACATTTATTTTTCTTCCAATTTCAGTCCATTCAGTGTTTTCCCTGTTACTAAAATGAAATAAAGCAACCACACAGTCCTCGTATTTGCTGCCATAGGTTCTCAGCAAATGTTAGCTCTTTGACACATATTAAATACCCCTCCTTCTTCTTATATGCTACCTGCTTATTGCTGTATGTACTCTTTTCAACATGTACCTACTCCTATAAACTTGGCATTGCCAAATAAATCAGCAAAGGTAGAATAGACATATGTCAATGCCATTCCAGAAAGAAAAATAGAAAAAGAAGTTTCAGGCTGCTGAACTGGGGTCAAAAAACCCCACTGCTTATGTTCAGTAAATCTTTTTGTATTTTTTTTATATCGTTAATGCATTTGATTTTATTTCTGTGTAGAAGGGGAATATAATGCCTGGTCTCTATCATTTGGTTTTCATTATGGAAACCTGACTTTACAAGGTGCAGGAAGGAAAGTGATGATTTATGGGGAGGCATTTGCAGTAACTTATCCAGCATACTTCCGTCTTCTTTATATGATACCATTTTCATGTGGGGACATATGGAGACCCATGAAGCTCCCAGGAAGCAGATTACTGTTTGGGTCCAGGCATGAAGCAAATGACTTAAGTTAAACAGCTTATTATAGTCTGCCTCTCTGAACACAATAGTTCTTTACCTAGTTGGTCCCACAACCTCAGGGAGCCCTGTCAAAATGAATCTCAGAGCTTTTGTTGAATTTCTTGATCAACAGCTCTATCTCATATTATGAAAATACGAAGTCTAAAATTCCTCTGAACATTTTACCACTATGAGGAAAATCCACTTGAGAATGAAATCAAAATATAGAGAACTCTAAAGTAATGAAGCCAGGGCTCTAACAACGTCATGAACCACTGAGTTAGAGCTTCCCTGTGTCTAGTCTTTTAGTTACCTGAGTTATTTAACTTTACTATTTAAACTCATGTGTAATTTTCAACTACAAGCTCCTTAACTTATATATTGATGTTACTTTAGCATTAATGTAAATTATACTTGTTTTCAATAGGTATAAAGTTTCATAGTTAAAAGTTATTATTTATCTGTGGTTCCTACTTCCCACACAATATGCTAAAGACACAAAGCAGATGGTGACTGTGCTAGTACATATGTGCACGTGTGTGTGTGTGTGTGTGTGTGTGTCCCCACATGATCAACAACAATCATCGTTATCCCCATCATTGCAGTGGATAGGACAATCATATGTAAATCGAACTCAGATGACCAAAGTTTACAGCAACATTTGAAATTTAGTGTCTCAGAAGCATTTCATTTCCACCCCATAAAAGTTATGGTATGCTGATTAAATACTGACTGGAAGCTGAAAGAGTGCTTACTTGAATTTTATAGGGATGGAAAGGATGCATTCTGTTGCCATCTAATTTTTTTTCTAAATATTACTATCCAAAGACAGCCAAAGGCATGCATTTCATGTTTTTAAAAGGAGGAAGTGTGGGTACTCTTTATTTTTCATAACAGTATTTCCTACCAATAATGAAATATAAGGAAGAGAAAATAGCAATAAAACAAACTATATTCCTTTCCAAAGAAAACATTTGTTGTCTTCAGTTTCTTTGCCCATTTTTGAGGAGAAAGAGATAATTCACTCTCTCCAGTAAACATTTTTCATGTGAAGTAGCCCAGCTTTCCCTTGGAAATTCCAGTTTAGAGCTTTGAATATTTTGTATTTGTTTCTTCCTCCTCTTTGATTCTCTGAGAAAACAAAGACCAAGGAACATTTGAACATATTTTCAAAAAGGAAAAAAATAAAACAAGGCTAAGAAGCAGTCTCATCAGAGGAACAGGTGTGTCCCCAGTCCTTTCTGTAGGGCTGCACCTTCCATAGTAGGCGGAGATGGAGGAGGGACCAAGATGTCAGGATAAGATGCCATGAAATGACAGAGAGCAAACTTTGAGGGCCAGAGACTGAGGCACCACTGGGAATTATAGGCTATAGTAAACAGTTGGACCCAGTGAATTAGAAGAATTGCTGAGGACCATGTTAAATATCTGTATGTGCAATATGGTTTTAGAACTGAACCCTAGATTTCTTAGGTCTATAATCAGCAAGAGCATCCTTTGATGATTTCCTTCTTATTTCCAATATTTATTATGAACATTTTCCAACTATGGAAAAATTGAAAGAAATGTGGAATATATATTTATACAGCCATCATCTAATTTTTTGTAATTAATAGTACTATGCTTGCTATCCATTTATCTATCTCTTTATTCATTCATCATAGTTTTTGCCTCATTTCAAGGTAAGTTTCAGACATCAGTAAATTTTACTCCTAAGCACTTTATCACATTATCATTAACTAGAGTTCAAAGCTTATTTATAGTACTTTTCTCTAGATAAAATTTATATACAGTGAATTGCATGAATTTTAAGTGTAATATCCCATGAGTTTTGACAAATATACATGCCTGTAAAAGAAAAGTCTTGTCAAGACACAGAACATTATCATGGTGATTTCTTCCGAACGTGAACTATCTTAGTAGTGCTGTTTCTCTGTGCCATTAATTTACCCTACAGATCTTTTCAGAGCTCCTCCATGATTTAGGCATTGTGCTAGGTACTGGAGATAGCAAGGTGAAAAAGACATAACTGTCCACAGGAGCTGACAGCCTAGAGAAAGAGATGCCTAAATTTTAATTAGTTAATTAATTAAACCAGATAGTCACAGTCACTTTAGAAATCTGTTCCTACAGAAAAAAGGTTAGCCAGTGTACCTGAGGTGGGGGCAAGGCAGGCTTTATACTGGGCAATTTGAGGAGGAAACTCCCATCTGGTAGTAGAAAAAGGAGCCTCATGTCAATAACACTGGCTGGCATCTGGCATAACTGAGGAACAAGACAAGGAAAGTGGGGCAAGATTGGCAATTCAGTGAGGGACAAGGGCAGGAAGACCTTGAATGTCCTTCTAAGCAGTTGAGTTGCCCTCCAAGATGTGATGGAAAGCTGACAGGCCCCCCAGATCCCTGAGCCAAGGCAAGTGGTAAAATATTCTCCCATTCGGACTCTGAGAGAGACGAAGAAAGGGGCTAACATGGAAATTCTGGTGATAGAAAAACCAACATTTTGGGATTGGGGTTAAAGTAAGGGAAACTCCAGTCCATAATCAGACTGTTAAACCCCACAGGTCATGGAGGACCAGCTGGTTTCCAGTCAGAACAGGCTTTTAAACAACCAGGAAAGCCAAGGAAAGAACCCTGAAGACAGCCCAGCTGCCAGCCTGCCCACTTCCATGTAGCCTCAAAAAACCTCTTAGAGCAAGGAGCTAGAGAAGTCTCAGCTGGAAATCCTAAATTCTACCATATACTTTTTAAATATAATCACCTAATGATTTTGTATTATAATAATAAATTTTGTGTTATAAAAATAAATTTTGTATTATAATAATAAATTTTATATTATAATCACCTAGTAATTTTTATATTATAAACAACTTATTTAAAATATTGTGAAGGGACCTGCCAGTCTGTAATCAAGAAACAACTCCTATGGCTGAAACAGTTCAGTGACTTTTGCTTACACTGAGAGAAAAGTAACCACATGAACAGCACGCTTGTGTGATGAAGGCATGCATAGCCACACATATACGCACACACATACACATACATCTGCTGCAATCAAAGTAAGCCCCCAGGTGTGCTAACCTCCTCTAGGTAAGAAGGGAAATGATCCAGGATGGAGTGTCAAATTCTCTTTCAACAGAATGGGAAATTTTCCTGTGTATGACATGTGGTAGAATACACCGTGGACTGCTAAATCAATAGCTGTGAAATGTAGACTATTGCTGGGTTAAAACAAAAAAAGAAAAAAGAAAGAAAGCCAGCGTCTCATCATTAACAGGGATGCATTTTAAATTCCTAATGGTTTTCATTTGTATAAAGGTTGAAAATGCAGGTCACATGGCAAAGGGTGTCAACAAAAACAAAGACAAAGATATGGATGGAAGAAAGAAAAAGGCTTAATGAAGGATAAAGGAGAAGAAATATTT